>OX375868.1:97216035-97285315 GCA_947359475.1 Heligmosomoides polygyrus bakeri | reverse complement strand
TTTTTCGCGCCGCATCACTTTCACACTCCGCCGCCTCAAAACACCACATTTGAGGGGTCGTTTAGTGTGCTCGCGACGCGCGACGTGATGCATGTGTAAGGGCCCGTTTATACTTCGACGCCGAGCGACGCGACGCCACGTATTGTGGCCACCTTGTTCGGGCGACGCGATCGATCAATTAGGCCACTATACATGCCATCGCGTCGCTCAGCGTCGGAAGTATAAGGCCTATGGCCTATGTCATACCATCGCTCTTCGCTAGCGAAGGCGATGGACAACTAACATAATTGGGGAAGGGACGGTATCAGACGTTGTGGAGGGGCAGACGCCTGTAACAGTTGTCCGATCCACCGCTAGCGAAGCCTCGCTAGCGGGGGTGTCATACTTTCGAGCGATACGGCATCGCTACCGATGCGACCGCGTGTGTCACACTGTCCGTCTGTCACACCTGAGTTGGGGCCCGACAGCCGAACACCTCAGCAATCGTGCATGGCGAGCCGCACACGTGCCGAACACGTTGGCGACCGTGCATGGCGAGCCGCAGACGTGCCGAACACGTCGGTGACCGTGCATGGCGAGCCCCAGACGTGCCGAACACGTCGGCAACCGTGCATGGCGAGCAGTAGACGTGCCGAACACGTCGGCGACCGTGCATGGCGGGCCGCAGACGTGCCGAACACGTCGGCGGCACAAAACTTCGGCCCTGGGGGTAATCGAGGTCGCTGAACACGAATCTGACGTCGGATGAATCGATATCGATCGATATTATCGATTTTCTGAGGATGGCGCTCAAGCGGCGCGAAACTTCGGCCTCGGGGGTAATCACGGTCGCTGAACACGAATCTGACGTCGGATCAACCGATATCGATCGATCACCTGTATCACCTGTCGTCCCGTTGATCATCGACTTGCTCGAGCGGGCGCCAGCAGCGTCTCCATTCGTCCCTGTCGCGTGCCAGAGTGGTCCAATGGATCCTCCTCGCTCGAGGGACACGAAGAGCGTCATATCGGTTGTTCAGGGCTTTCACGAAGAAGTCCGACCAACGCGTTGGTGGGCGTCCTGGTGTTCTTTTGACATCCCGCGGAATCCAGTCTGTGACGGCTCTCGTCCAGCGGGTGTCTGCGAATCGCATTACGTGGCCGGCCCACCTAATTTTCGACGACTTGGCCCATGCGACAGCGTCTCTGATCTTCGAACGTCGGCGAAGCTCGGAACTCCGGAGGCCTTCTCTCACTTGCGTGAGTCGTGTCACTCCGAGCATCGTCCTCTCGATTCCACGCTGCGCGACGCTGATCGCGTGTTCATCCTGCTTTCGTATAGCCCAGGTCTCTGAGGCGTATGTTAGGGCAGGAAGAACAGTGGAGTCGAATAGGTGGGCACGGAGTCGGACGTTCTTCGTTTTCTTCACGACTTCTTCGACGCTCTTGAAAGCTCCCCAAGCCGCTCGTTTCCTCCTGCTCAGCTCTGGTGCTAGGTCGTTGGCCATGTTGACTTCGCGACCCAGATACACATAGCTGGAGCATTCGGAGATGTTCGTTCCGTTGAGCGAGAATGGGGCATCAGAAACCCATCCGTTCTTCATGAACATCGTCTTCGTAAGATTCAGCTGCAGTCCAACGCTTCCACATACACGATCGAAGTCGGCCAGCATTCGCTCCGCCTGAGTGATGCTCGGTGTTATGAGCACGATGTCGTCAGCGAAGCGAAGATGGTGCAGTTGCCGGCCGTCGACCTTCACTCCCATGTCATCCCATTCTAGTTCGCGCATGACGTTTTCGAGGGTGGCGCTGAAGAGCTTCGGGGATATGGTATCCCCTTGTCGAACCCCTCTCTTCACGTCAATGACGACGTCGTTGTAGAATGGTGAGATCTTGGTCGTGAATCCACTGTACAGCTCTCGAAGGACTCTGATGTACTGAGTAGGAACGCCCTGGGTGAGCAGGGCTTCCATAACCGCTTCAGTCTCGACGGAGTCGAATGCCTTCTTCAGGTCAATGAACGTAAGGCAAAGCGGCAGCTTGTACTCTCGCGACACTTCGATGAGCTTCGTAATGGTGTGTATGTGGTCGATCGTGCTGAATCCTCTCCGAAATCCTGCTTGTTCGCATGGCTGTCCTTCGTCCAGCGTTCTACTAATCCTATTCAGGATGACTCGAGTGAACAGCTTGTAGACTACGGACAGCAGGCAGATCGGGCGATAGTTGCCAATGTCGTGCACGTCTCCCTTCTTGTACAGCAAGACGGTCTTGCTGGTCTTCCACTGAGATGGAACCTTGCATTCGGACAGGTAGCGTGTGAAGAGCCGCGCCAAGGTGTTGATGAGCGCTGGCGGGAGGTTCTTCAGGTGTTCAGCTCTGATCCTGTCAGGACCGGGTGCTGTACGTTTCTTCACCGACGAGATGGCGTGTCGGATCTCGGAAGGGAGAACAGAGGGGATGACGTATCCATCCTGCGGAAGATGGCGTAGGGGCAGGTGGACGTGGCTATCGAAGAGATCGGAGTAGAAGTCGTGGATGACTTTCTCCATGGTCCTTCTGGAAGAGGTGACGGTTCCGTCAGGACGTCGGAGAGCGGTCATCTTGGTCTTGAAGTTGGCGAAGTTCCGGCGGGCATTGCGGATGCTCAGCCCTGCCTCTGCTGCTTCAGCCAACACTTCCGCCCTTCTCTCCTTCAGATCTTCCTTTATCGCCGCTCTGCATAGCTTTGCAAGCTCGGACGTCAGTTGATAGTTGCCTGACGCTCGTGCTGCTCCACGTTGGCGTATCAGCTCGAGAGTTTCCGGAGACAGGCGTCTCTTGGTGGTCTTCAAGCTCTCGGCTCCCTTAGCACTATCGTGGAGATGGTGCACGAAGCGATCGTATTCCTCGTCGACGTTGTCCATGACGGCATCTTCCCAAAGGCCGACAAGAGAGGTGTAGAGATCCCAGTTGATGGTCGTTCTGGGACTCCTCTTCTTGAACTTCGCGGCCTTCTCTCCTTGACGCGAAAAGCGGAACCTCGCGCGAAGGAGGCGGTGGTCCGATCCCGTGTAGAACTTGGGGACAACGGAGACATCGGTCAGGCAATACTTGCGATTGAAGATGATGTGGTCGATCTCGTTGTGGAACTGGCCACCGGGGGATTCCCAGGTCCATCGTAGGGAAGGAGGCTTCTGGAACTGCGAGTTTCCATGGATGGTCTTGGTCGACATGATAAACTCAGACAGCCTTTCACCTTGCTCGTTCCACTCCAAACCGTGGGTTCCGATGCGAAGTTCTTCCAGCGACCTTCGTGGCCCGATCTTGGCATTGAAGTCGCCGACGATCACCTTGTAGAAGGTGTGATCTTTCTTATAGAACTTCTCCAGATCCACGTAGAAGTCCTCGACGTCTTCGTCGTCGTAGTCGGATGTTGGGGCATACGCGACGAACACAGTCAAGGCTGGCACGGAGCCACATCACTTCAGTCGCAGACGTCCGATTCGGCTTGTCAGAGACTCGTACGAATCGATGTTCATGGCCAAGTGCGTGTTGACGAGGACACCAACGCCGCCTACTCCCCTGCTGTCGCATGTTCCGAGGAACAGTTCTTCTCCGGAGTCGTAGGCGGCGTGTAGGGGGTGGTGTCTTCTCGTCTCGGTCAGTCCGATGACGTCGTACTTGATCTTCCTGGCTTGCATCATCAGGTCCTCGACGGATGCTTCCGACGCAAGCGTGCGGGCGTTGTAAGTACAGATCGTCATCCTAGTCCTTCTCAGTTTGCGCAGCCTGGTTAGGCCCTGAGATTTTAGCAGCCTCTCCGTACTCGTCCTTCCCATCGCTGCAGAAATGGGGGCTCTTTCGGGGTCAGGGGAATGAGGCCCTTTAGTGCTGCTGTGTTTGACTGGAATACAACACGGGTAGCTAGTCAGGCTCTGTCGTGCGGGCGGGGTACTCCGGGCAGCCAGCCAGACTGCCCGAAGGGACGGGGCGAGACTTAAGGCGGCCTCGAATCGCCTTACATGTACTCCCAGTCTAAAGGAAATCCACAAAAATCGATCGATATTATCGATTTTTGTGGATTTCCTTCAAACGGTCTGAAACTTCGGCCCTGGGGGTAATCAAGGTCGCTGAACACGAATCTGGAGTCGACCAATCGATATCGATCGATATTATCGATTTTTTGAGGATCACGTTAAGGAAGATCAGCCGATCCATCTCGATTAACATAATGGTCAGAAGGCCTAGGAAAGAATAGGAAACCCGTAGCGGCCATGGCGTCCTATTCTCGAGGTCAACCAGTCGTAGGCCGCCGCTAGCGACCGCCTACGACTGGTAAATATATAAAAGGCGCCTCCAGCCCTGGTTTAAAGTTGCGCCGCTGCGCGGCGCGGCTGCATAGTCGGAATAGATATCGACCGGGCGGCGCGAAAAATCGATAGCTATGCCGATCATCACGCCGCGCGCAGCGGCGGCGCAAGTATAAAATGCGCTTTATGCTGCCGCCGCGGAGCGGCGCTTCAATTTTGATACGAGGCGTAACTGCCACACCGCTTCCTGAAACAAGACTTTTTCGGGCGGACGCATCAAATTGGCACCGTCAAATTAGGTGTCGGGATGCAATCACGGACACGCCCTTATTTGACGTTTAACCACCGGTAGACGTGCTTAGAAGGATTATTCTGACCTGAGGACACTTTTGCTGTAATGAAGTGATGCGAAACAGATAAACTTCTGGCCACAGAACTTAAAAGAAGGGCTCCTAACCTGAATTATTCGAGAATTCTTCCTGGATTAAGGATTGAACTTTATACAAAGTCTCGGTTCTAAGGAGACTGGCGAAAGATCCCTACAAAGATTCTTTTCCTGGCGAAATTCAGGTCGATTTTTTTAATGCCACCACTGGTTTTTTTCTAGGAGAACATTATTTACACTTTCCAAAAGAAACACAAGCTTCATGCTTTGTGTTTTCTAAGTGGATTGAATTGAGTCATTCATGTCACTTCATACGAATCTAGAAGAAATATTAAGGCAAAAGTGTAAGGTGGGTAGCGGTTTTCAGACCAGTGATTGTAGATCGCTAAGTTTCCATTAATCGTTTCTATCCGGCTAAAAATGGCCACTATGTTGCTGGAAATATATTAGATCTGCCTCAAAATGCTTAGCAGGGTTCTCAAGCCGTTAGTTCAAAAAGCACGTTGGAACGGATGCTGGTAAGGTGCTGGAGAAAGGTCATGCAATCATTACCCAGCAATTCCGGGACCCTTAAAATGTTTGTATACCTTCAAACTTCCTTAGAAAGGATAACGAGATAATAGGAGAATTCTCTGCCGGAGCGTTTATTTTCAGTTTTACCATGCTGTCCAATAATTCCTGTCCGAAAATTTCACCATTTTTAATTTTTTCAACTTTATCGAAAAACAAGTCTAATCAACAATATAATCACCACAGTTATCCACAACAGTGGCCCATCGATTGGGCAGATCGCCGATGCCCTTCGCCCAGAACTCCGAGGGCTACGACTCGAAGAAGTCCGCGATGACGGATTTGAGGTTGTCGTAGTTGGTGAATCTTCTTCCGGCCAAATGGTGCTTCAGCGGGCGGAACAAGTGGTAGTCGGAGGGGCGAGGTCCGGGGAATACGGCGGATGGGCAACCGTCTCCCAGCCGAGCGTCGCCAACTTCTGCTGGGTCTCCTTCGCCACGTGGGGGCGCGCGTTGTCGTGCAGCAGAGGCCCGTCGGGGACGCCTTTCTCGGACGGCGGCGGCTAGTTTCTCGAGCTGATCGGTGTAGATGGAGGCGGTGACCGTCCTGCCTTGCGGGAGCAGCTCGAAGTACAGCATGCCCTAGGCGTCCCACCAGCAGTAGAGCATGATCTTCAGCGGATGTTCATTGTCCTCGAGGCTCGTGTCGCCGCTCTCGAAACGATTGAACCAGCGCCTGACTGTGCGTTGGGACACTGCATCCTCCTTGCACGCTCTGCAGATGTTGGCGACCGCGGTGCCCGTGCCGTTGCCCAGCAGCCACTCGTAGTATACGAACGTACGAATTCGACCTTGGTCCATTTTAGCTTGTACTGGTAGCTAGACGCGGCGATTGTGCCTCATATACCCCTAGCGTGGAACTCTGGAGAACCTTCTAGAAGGTTTTTACACTTGCCTGATATATAACACTTCTAAGGAAAATTGTAGAATTTTGAAAATTTTCGGACAGGAATTATTGGACAGTCTGGTATTTTTCACAACCTTACGATTGAACGGAATGACTAAGTGACCTGATGATCTTCGGGTTTGTACCTTTTCCGCAATCATTTATAAACTGTTCGAGTTGGATGTTGTTAAATATTTTATTAAAGTTCAATCTGTCGAAGATATTTCCATCCCGATAAGCCACTGGGGAGATGCTACAGCAGAAAATGCTCATGAAGTTTTAAGTGGCAAAACGAATATTTTCAGTTCTGAGGTATCCTTTTTTACTTTTTATTTATTTTATATTATTAATGTGAATAAAATAGTGAATGAGAAATTTAACCCTAAGGTTCTTGTACACTATATGGTGCATTAATTCAAACACATGCTGCTCTGGTCGGCTCGGTGCCCCTCACATCACACTCTTCAACGATGTCCGTAATGAAAACATCTAGGAATTCAGAGCATGCCCTCGGCGTTTGAGATCGATCGAAAACATTCTGCAAAATGAAAGAGAGCAGCATTATCTCTCGAAGATCAGGTGCATTTTTGCGCCACTTCGACTTTGGCAGCTACATCCTCACTACTTATTTTGAACACCTAATGCTTCTCGCATCGAGTACTAAACTCCCACTAAACTAGTCTTCGATTTCTCCGACGTTAAAGAGCTATTCTCTATCTGCCTATGTGGTGTTACACACGGCGGTTCTACGATTCAGCCGATAGTTGACCTACTACAAGACAAAGCGTGTTCCGGAGATAATCAAGATTTAAAGGACCAGGAACGCTCAAGGGATCGATTTATTTTATCTTTATTTATGGGCAGAAACTCCATTCTACCCTCAAAGCTACCGAACATTAAAAGCGTCGGTGCCACAACGCTTTCTTAATTGTGACTAATGGCTAATGGCTCAAGGGGATTCTTTACGACGGAATAGATAAAGTGGATGAATGAATAACAATTATTTGAAGCTTTCAAATTTTGATATCGAACGCTGAAACCTTAATGAGGAGGGAGACTTTCGAGCCTAAGCTTTTTCTGAAGCCTGTTTCTGCCTTTGTCAAATGAACAAGCAATCATTTTGCTAAACAGCACCACCTGACCGACCTCAAAGACAAGGATGTCACAAGCTCTGCTTAACCAACATTGTATGATCGAATGAAAGGGCTAAGGCAAAAGTGCTGGACGGTCTATTAATGGTAAATCGATTTACATGAGAGGAACACGAAAGAAAATCTCGAAGGAGAGGACAGGGAGACAACCAAATTCTTCTGCTTGATTACGTAGTCAGTGCCCATTATGCTTACTTCAAGTGAAATTTAACACGATCAATTTGAAGGGAAGCAAGACTGTCAGCATCCTTGTCAAACTTTACTGATTGAGAAGAGAGAGATTGAAAGATTGAATCTTAACCCTGAGCTACAAGAAAGCTTAGTAGACAAAAAGCTATTTGCTCATGGAAAAGAAACATACAGAATGAACTGAAGTGATCGATCTAATGGAAGCGAGAATCGAACGAACTTCCTTATATTGAACGAACTCCATTCTACCTTCTTTCATACAATGTGGTCAAATTTTGCGGAGCTGTGTCATCAAAGAACATCGGTATTAATCCAAGAGAATTTGGAACCGTTGAGATTCATTTTTACAGATTTATTCTCCGGGAAGTGTCCACTGTCAAAAAATTGTGGCTGAAGACAACCTGGAGCAAAGATCTACCTAGGGCAGCTCAGCGGTGATAATTCCACCAAGAGGAAACGTGAGCTTCCGACTTTGACTACGAATGTGCTCATCGCAGAACGTTCAGAAATCAAGCTCAAACCCCGAATTGACATGGATTACCTGAAGATTGGATCTTGATCCTGAACTACAAGACAACTCAAAAAGCTCAATAAAGCTCAAACCCCGAACTGACATGGATGTATTAGGACCACAAGAATCGCTCAAGATTTTTTCAGAGTTACCGATCATTGCTTGTGATAGTCGACAGCGCGAAGCTTTCGAAAAGTGTCAATTGGAAGACGAGACTTTGGCGGGCGTGCACCACTTTCTGTCGAAGTGATAATGCTTCGCGCATCAGAGAAAAGAATCCTGGCGGAACGCTGTCGAGTAGTCTCCGAGTTCTATCTTCTTGAAACTTCTTGAAACTCTCTTCTTGAAATTTCTTGAAATTGTCGATTAGATACCATGTGTCGTTTCGAAGCGAAGGACCTTATATACTACAGGTGCAGTTTCTGTCGCCCTCAACTTCGACTTCGTACGCTGGAACCTCAGTGGAAAAACTTTGGTTCAAAAGTGGATGTTCTGCGCTTTTTGAAAAAAGCGGTGAGTTAATTGAACCTATAGAACATGCATTTTTTACATCAGGTTATTATTTAACTTAGCGCATCAGTAGCAGACACTGCAAGCCTTTATAGGCAAAACTCCGACCTGAAACTGCTGGAGCAGTATTTCGGAGCAGTAGAGGGTCTGCGACAGAAAGGTTGGACGCTTGGAACCATAGAGCTATTTCGACCATGGAGGAAATCATGACTACTCGGCCAAGGAGACAATCAGATCCTGCAGATCAATTGATTAGTCAACTCGTACAGAACAAAAATCAGCACAATCGACTGGCGAACATGGAGGATTTTTTGCCAGATCTTAAAGAAACTTGCAAATGAGTGTACCTTTGAAATAACCTGGAAGCGAGCTGCGTCGTTGAGAAGAAGTGTGCCTAGATTAGGAATGAATGAAGAAAATGAATAATATGTCAACGTTACTGAGGAAAGAAGAAGTTGAATGTTCTTTATTTGACATAAACCCTTGCTTTATAGAAAAACAGTCACACGGGCCTTCTGAAAAACGCGTTAAAAAATGGAAGGTCTTCAACAGAAGGTATGGACGATCGTAGATAATGTAATATTAAATCATGAAAAAATAAAACTATATGGAGCACGCTTTCAACGTCAAAGCCGCCACCGTGGCCTGCTGAACAACGCATTTTTAAAAAATGGAAGGACTTCGACAAAAAGGATGGACCATCGTAGAAATATAATATTAAATCATGAAAAAATTGTTCTCTAAGGATGCGGTTAATTCCGTCCGCTCGGACAAGGTGATAACCAGATCGTGTTCACAATACAATGGTTCAACTAACGTGTATGGAAGAAATATTAAACCGCCCAGCTGAAGAAATGACAGATCTGGACGAAAACTGTGAGAAGCCGCGATCCTCACCTGCGGATCAGATATACTTCTCCCGCAATGCGACACAGGATGGGGAAGGTGGCAGTTCACATCTTCATCTATCTGTATTCTACGGTATTCTCCTCACTTACTTTATCGTCATTAAAAGACGAATCTACAAGTCTATCAAATGCTGTTCCATTCAGACACTGGCCGACCTGGCCACAGCCTATGTACTGCAAGGCAAAGTATGCTCAGCGGAGTCTGAGGAAACAAACATTCAGGAGTGTTCTATTGTTATTTCCATTGATAATGCGGAAACTCCGGACACTTCACAGCAACCGAGCACTGCTTGTCATAAGAGCCACCACAACACTTACAGGACGGCGTTTGCCTATCAATAATTAATTTGAAGTGATGGATCTCGTCTATATTTCTAAAGGAATTGAAGGCTGTCAAACAGAATTTAACTGCTGCTGTCATTATAGATTTCGAGAAGTGGAACGCACTGGTAAAGAAGGGGCACTATTCCTTTTCAGTGGTTCAAAAAATTAATCTAAACGTATGATTTTTTAAGGCACAAGATATTAATGTGCTGATCAATACTACCTATCTGATCCGCATGACCTGAAAAGCAGAAGTGTTCTAAGCAACTGCTAAACCTAGCATTGTTAAGGAATGGAAGGACTGCGACAAAGGAGTGGACGCCTGTGAAAATTCTGATTATTTGGAAGGAACATGGAGTGAATTATCGAAAAGAATTGAATAGCTACTATGAAACTTTCTAGTGGTGGATCTCGACTTCGATAAATGAAACGCATCACATGAGAAAGGACCTTTGAAGCGCTTTTCCGTTTCTTTGATGAGCTATACCGGCAACTAATTCTTAATTTATTTTCAAGACGCACGATACTACTGCGCGGACCAGTACCGCCTATCCGATGCTCTCAAAACGAAAGCTGTCACTAGGAATTGCTGAATCAAGCATTCTAAGAGAATCGAAGGTCTCCGACAAAAGGGGTGGACGCTTGTACAAATGTGAATTCAATCAATTCATGTGGAAGGAACATGCAGGGAAGTCTCGAATAGTCGGAGAGAAACACGATCTAGCTTTGCTAACTAATAAGGTGATCGGTTTAGAAGCATGGTATAAAAATTGCGGCAGCCTATTTGAAGAGATGCAAAAACGATTTTTCTGCAAGGATGGACCCTAAATTACCGTCAGAGCAGAGCTGGTTAGACGAGATTTTGCTCGCCTAAGAGAAAGGACCATACTGCAAAGGTCTAAAAATATTGGTGGCCTTGAAGAAGGACCAGTCGAATTCGCTTTTTATTCACATCAAACGAACTATATCCAACATTCTATCACGCAGTTAGACGAAACTTCAAAGCTGCTAATTCAGCAAGGACGGTAATATTTATCTATTCAAGAATTTACCTGAATGCGCCGCTAACGATTTTTTAGGCATCGGAAGAGCTCACGTGGTGCCCTTCTGCATAAAAAAGCCTTCGTACCATGGAGATGGAGTACCAACGACGGATGTGTCGCTCGCTTTTCGTCAAAGAAAACCAAGGAGCCAACCTAAGGGCATCAGCCTGCAATTTCTAGCTGGCCGGATTGAGCTCAAGTAGATGGAGGACGCTTTTCATGAAACGCTGGCAACAACAAAAAAAGGACTTTTTCAGCAAGCGAATAACTAGAAATCTTGCGATGTCCGAATCTTTAATTCATTTGCTGCCCGTGTTGCTACAATTTTTTGCATTGTATTGTTGACGCTCTGTGAAAAAAATAGCTCAATAAGTGAACGCACTGCTTAAAATTTCATACGAATTTCATTTTTGAGGAAATCATAATGTAATAGATTACACTTGCGTAGTTGATCAATTTGTTCTGAATTGATGTTTTTTCTTGCGTTTCTTCTTTTTCACATGTTTAACAGTGTCATTATGCTCGTTTTAAACCCTTTCTGACCTACTTCCTTTCCTGAGTCGGTCAGCAGCTATCCAAAACGTATGTACGGAGGAGCCTATTAAGACCCCGGATGCTTTCACACTTTAGTCACTTCTTTATAATATCCTTCCTTACGCTTATATCACATGAGTTTTTACCTTCAAACATGTTTTATTGCGAATCGGTTAGGCTAGCTCAGTTCCAATGGAAGCAGGTATGGAATGGAAGCGTAATGAAGGCCTGGTAAGACCGGTCTCCTATTATATCCTACTCGAAAGTGATTTTTCTCATCCAACCGGAATCCCTCCATAGCTATACCAAGTTCCTCACCGACCTCTGCACCTTATTCCACGATCAAGTTAATTGCGTAAGCTTTATTAAATTAAATTACTTCCTACTGTCATTCTCATGTTATTGCCATTCTTTGGGCTGGGCTCTCTGTATCTGAGCTCCTGAAAGCTGTAGAACACTTAAAAATAACGAAATTTCAAGGCATACTGATACTACGCTCGTTTTACATTGCTGTTTCCTCGTTAGTTACCAGTGTTGTGCAGGATTGCTTTGTTTATCACTTTCCTGTTTTATGTGAGCTCTAAGGTGCAGTTATAAACAAATAAATAAGCGGTAATCATATTGTATATCAAACGAGGAGATCGCGCAATGCACACAAATAGGTCGTCGCGATTTTTATTTGATTGATAGCAAAAACTTTGGTTTCGGGAAGTAACACAGATGGAGACGATGCAACAAGAACAAATGTAAAAACACACATATCCTGCCAGATCGATGTTTTAAGATGTTTTTCATCTATTTTTTTCGTTTACGATATTAATCAAATAAATATCGCGACAATTTTAGTCGAGTGCATGGCTCGATCTCTGTTTTTCTGTTCTCTTTTTCTTTTTAATGCTTTCATCAAACAAGGATGTCAGCTGGTTCTCACCCCTGATACCGTCCGTGTTGGTTCTACTATAGATGTAGATACGCAAAATTATCATTTTTATCAAATAATTACTTTAAAGCAGTGAAACAACATCTGTTGTGAAATCTGCCTTTGTTATTGTTCAGTTGTCTGTGAATGATTCCATTATTCCGTTGTTTCTACTATCTAGTCGATTCAGTGGTTCTCTTTTAATTTTGTTCACTTCCTTTTCTGCTGTTTTTTGCTTTATACTTTTTCTTTCTGAGTTTTTTATTCACCGTTAGGATGTTTTTTTTTTTGGGGTTTCGTATTCATTGTCTTAAAGAATATTCCTTGTAGCTGACTCTATATTTGTGAACGCCGTCAAGCGGCGTAGTAAATAATAAATAAATAAATAAAATTTCAAACAGTGTGCTAACTTATTGATGCAGGTGAATAAAAAAATTTCAGTGAAGGACAAGCTAAACTTCTTTCAGCGAAGGACACGCTAACTTTCGTTTTCTCGAATTGCTGGTTGTTTTATAATTATGAAGAAAAAATCTTGTCCACGTTATTTTGGCTTACTCTGTATATGGTATGCTGATGGTGAGGTTTTCTGTTGTTGCAACGTCGATTTCACGACTATTTTTCACATTTACATGTAAATAAACAAATACAAAAGTGAACGAACCTTGCCAATGATTGAGAGGCTTTTTTTTTGAGGATATCTAACAACAATTCTATCTGAAGGCCAGATACGACGATAAAGTCACAACATGTCATATACTATTCAGTCAGTTCGATAACTTACCACCATGTTATGGTCCAGATCAAAGTGTACTCGAATCACTCATTTGAATGGGTATCGAATTGATTTTCCCTCAAATTTGAAAACTCGATTCCGAATTTTTAAAAGGTTGCATTTTTCGAATGTAATCGAATTCGAATATTCAAAAAATTGAAATTCGGGTGTATTCAAATTTGTGAGCATTCGAAATCATACATATATTCGAAAAAAATGCGAGAGTATAACTATAATCCGGTTCGAAGAGATCTTCAATCTTTCTAATATAAAACTTTCGCTTTAATTCGCCAATTTCACTCGCATGAAGACAGCTCAGAAAACTGCTCTTGACACCATCTTAATCGACAAGATTCCCTTGCATATGCGGACCACATTTTTTCCTTAAACTCAGGTACGAGCGTAGGGCAGTCGGAGGAGGTGCCGGCTGTCGTGTGCACCAGGTTCCTGACTAGGATTTCCGCCTGCCCAACCAAGTCCTCCATCCCTTTGTGTAAAATCAGTGTCAGTGTAAAATGGTACCAGACTTGTCTGTGAAGGATAAAGCGCTGACTTGTTCATCGGCTGGCCACTGCATCTCATTGTATGGGCCAACTTTGTGGTTCCAATCGTTTCCACGACATTCCGTAGAATAAGAATTTATGGCGCATAGCAAAAAGTATGAGTAGCTATCCTTTATCCTTTACCTTTATTCACGCTGCCTATAAATGAATAGCAGCCGTTCAACCCTACATGGACTTTCTCGAAAAGTACAGCAACTCCGGAGCACCGCGACCCGTCGCGCCGTGGTCATTTTTCACGTGGAGATGTTGTCAGACTCCTGCTCCCACGAGATTTCATCAAGTCTTTTTAAGAAGAATGTCCTCAGCGTCGTTCACTCCATCGCATCAGTGTGTTTGTCGCATTCGAACAGTGTACGACTTCGCTTTTTGTCGAAATAACCGCTTCGCCACCGGAAGCATGTGCTTTTCTCGAATTTGGAATAAACTTGGAACACATGCATCTTGATTTTGGAAATGAACGGGTTTCAATTCATTTCTCGACGAGATGGAATTCTTGGCCTATGATATCTGATCGAGGAAGCAAACTCTAAATTCCATTTGGGACCAGTTTCATCAACCGCTTACCGCCCCTTAACAGTGAAAATACCTCCAAAGCTAATGCTGACGAATGTCAGATCAGGGGAGTTGGCGGTATTTTCACAGTTAGATAGCGGTAAGCGGTTGATGAATCTGGCCCCTGAGTACGTGAACACATAAACAGCGCTCGGCAGTGGACGTGAGGTTCAACTTCTTCTGATCTCTTCTACTCATCGTCTCCAGTTCTTACTTACTTTGCGTCTCTTATCCATTTCATAAACTGTATGTGTGAGTTCGTCCGTTTTAGTACAACTAATCCAGGCACAATGTGAGAACAATAAGACTTCATGGGCTTTTGGCTTTCTTTCTTCTCTTGTGGGTTGTTTTATGTTTCAGAGGACATATTCTGATGGAGAAATGGAAAAAAGGTCAGCAGGAGGATATCAACAACTATCGACCCATCAGTCTTCTCTCGGTTGTGTACAAGATCTTCACCAAGATACTGCTTAACCGCATGGAGCGTTGCTTGGATGAGTATCAGCCAGTGGAGCAAGCAGGGTTTCGCAAGGATTTCTCCTGCATGGACCATATTCAGACTGCCTCACAGCTCACCGAAAGGAGCCGCGATTACCACACCCCACTTGTCCTTGTCTTGGTGGATTATCGGAAAGCATTCGACTCTGTGGAAATCAACGCCGTTCTGAACGCGCTTGTGCACGCTGGTATACCATCGCCCTACATCCGACTTCTCGACGAATGCTTCTCGAACACATCGACCACCATCCAGTTGTTCGATCGGAAGCTTAAGATTCCTATCGGGAAAGGAGTACGGCAGAGAGACACGATTTCTCCCAAGCTATTCACAGCGGCACTCCAGGATGCCATGAAAGACTTGAACTGGGACGATAAAGGCTACCTTGTCGACGGTAGACGGATCAGTAACCTTCGCGTCGCCGACGATATTGTTCTCATCTCTACCAGCATGGCAGAAGCGGAGGAAATGGTGAACGAGCTCAATGTGACAGATATGAAGATTGGACTGGACATGAATATGTCCAAAACACAATTCATGGTCAACCAGTGGTGTGACACGGGACTCGTAAGGTTAAATGGAGTCGCACTACAACAGGCCGACTCCTACGTCCATCTTGGAAGAGAGCTGAACATGGATAACGACCTCGCTCCTGAAATCGCCCGCAGGAGACGCGCAGCTGGGCAGCCTTCAGTTCGATTCGCGAAGTCACCGATCAGGTCAAGGATGCCGGCCTCAGGGCCTCGATATTCAACGCCTCTGACAGCCTGCGATGTGTTACGCGACGGAAACCTGGCCCGACAACAAAACAATCGCCAGAGCGATGCAAACTATGCATCGTGCACTGGAGAGATGTCTTCTGAGGACAAGCCTTCGTCAGCAATGGCAAGAAGGCCTAAAACTCGAAGCACGGAGCTAAGGGAGAAGTCGCAATTAGCAGACCCGCTGCAGTACATGAAGAAGTCCAAATATCGCTGGGCCGGACACCTGCTTCGACGAAAGGACGATAGATGGAGTCTCCGTGTCACAGAAGGCTCCCGAGAGACCATAAGAGACCACTGGGACGACCGCCAACGCGATGGGCAGACTCATTCTCAAGATCCTTCAGAGAGTGGAGTCTGCCTCACTGGATGCAAGCAGCCAGAGATCGAGCGGTCTGGAAGAGTTGTGGTCCTCGCTGAGAAGACCTCCAGGAAGGACCATCAAAGTATCAAAGTAAAGTAAGTAAGTATTCTGATGGAGAAATTGGATCAATCCTAGTAGGGGGGGGGGCTCCCCCGACTCTTTGAAAGCGGTAGCAAAACCAAAAGCAAACTAGTTTACAAAGGCGGCACCGTGAAGTAGTTTACGAGAGGACCTTTTCTGCAATCTTCTAGCACTTCTAGCAGGAAAAGGTCATACTTTTTCGACTTGTTTCGCTTCTCTTTGCACCCCCCCCCCCACCGACTAGGATATATCCGAGAAATCTGTTCAATTTGCCACTTTTCAAATCAAATATGGCATCTGCTAAGCAATTTGACGCCTTTAAAACCCAACCGAACATGTTCGAAATCATAACGAGCGCCTTACAGATAAAGTTAGAGAATTCGAAAAAGAACAATTTTTGTCCAAGGAAATTTAGTATGATTTTCTTTGAAATTTCCACCTACCGCCACAATATGATTGAACACACTCGTTGAAATTTTTCATTTTTTCAAAAAAGGTACATAACTTGTTTAAAGATGCACAAAAGCAGCAATCGCTTTTTAGCTTGGTTAAATAAGAGATCAAGCCATGCACTTCGCTACCCCATTGCGATTTTCATATGTTTGACGAGCAAAATTGTCTGGGTGGAGTTATAAGGTTGTCGCCAGTATAACAGATATGGAAAAAACACACATGTCTTCACTTGGCGTAAGCAGCATATACACTACCAATCGAGCGCAACGAGATTACGGGTGCAGGGCGCGATCTTTTCGTTTTATGCACGAAGCGATTGCTGCCTTGTTGTGTTTTAAAACAAAAAATCAAACAATCAAATTTTTCTAAAATTGTTACTCTTACTTGGCCGCCTGAACTGTAACAAAATAAATTTAAGAAATCTATTTCAAATTTTCCGTGAAAAAAATTATTCTAACCAACTTGAAGTGTATATATTGTAGGTTCAACCTGTAGGAATGCCATTTTGATTTGGAAGAGTTCTCTTTGATGTCAAAAGTTTTAGGCATGCTTAGAAGACTGCCCAATTTGATTTGAAAAATGAACAATTCGACGTGAAATTGGTGCATATTATCTCTCGCACATCGAGGAGAACGATGCCTCGAGCATTGCTCGTCTCATTTTCCCTATTTTTCTCAGTTATAATATTTCTTGTTTCTAATAGCGTTCAGAGGTTCAGCATAAAATGGTGCATTACCGTAAAGTAATTTCCTACGTCAACAAAGTCCAATCACCATTTTCTATTATATTCGAATAAAGTTTAATTACCCAAGTTTGAGGTAATTCGCCGTTAAATCGGCATGGCAGCTACCTGTTGGACTGACGACTGTATAGTGCTTAACATGTACACTATCCAAGACCAGACCCGCTGTTTACGCTGTAGAAAGAGGAGGCGATAGGGCCCGTTTATACTTCGACGGCGAGCGACGCGACGCCACCTATGGTGGCCGCATTGATCGAGCGACGCGATCAATCAATTTGGCCACTATACATGCCATCGCGCATTTCGGCGTCGGAGGTATAAACGGGGCTATAGGAAGCGTATTTCATGCGAATTTGCTTTGTATTTCGCTTTTGTTTCTCTGGTGACTGCCGTGCCTCGAGTGCCTTCCACTGAAGGCGCAATTTCAGTAATTCCGTCGCGTTCGTTAATAATAGCCCGCCATTTCCTCCGGCTTAACGACACCATTCAGACGCTTCGCTGAGCGGCCGTTCGAACACTCATACGCCACTCCAAACTAAGCCAGTAATTCATGGCCTTGTGCGGGAACACGTCCCAAAGTCTAGAAAGAGGAACAGATGGCTGGGCAAGGAAGGCTTTTCTCAGTTGATAGAAATCCTTGACTTTTCACAGCGCACTATTAGGGGGGGGGGGGCAAAAGTAGTGAAACAAATTGAAAAAATCTTCATCTCTTTATAACTCAATTACAACTCAACGATGCTAAGGAATGTATTTGCCATTAAGGGCAGTGACCTTGCTGCCATCGCTCAGCCAACTTCCTGATCCCATCCTTCCAGAACTGCTTGGGCCTCGTGTTGATCACCTGCTCGATCTGGTTGTCAAGGACTGCTTGGGTTCTTGTGTTCCTTCCGACCAGGAAGTCCCGTAGGCCCAATAAGTGGTGGTAGTCGCATGGAGAGATGTCCGGCGAATACGGTGGGTAAGGCATGTGAGCTTAGCCCAGCTGGACAAGCTTATCCGTGGTTACTTGTTCCCGATGGGATGCGGCGTTGTCGAGGAGGAGGACCTTCTTGAAGCGCTGTGACCGAAAAAGTTCGAGTCGCAGGTCCATCTCTTCTATTTCGTTTACCATGGCCTTGGTGTCCATCGTCGTGCTTTTGGGAAACAGCTTCCAGTATACCGGTCCATGGGAGCAGTCTCGAAAGCGCAGAAGGTGCTTCTCGCCATGAACATCTCGCCGAACGAAGGTCGGTAACAGGTTACCAGGCCTCACCCAGACTGACTGCTTGGCAGGGTTAAGGTAGAGGACGTGCTTCTCATCTTGCACGACTATTGAGTCCAGGCTGCTCGCGGTTGGGAATTGGGCGAGATTTGCGCGACACAGGTCGACTCGTCAGATTGGGGTTTCAGCATGAGACAGACTGGGGTTTTGGCATGCTTCTGGAAAGGGCGGAATTGGTAACTTCTCAGGTGGCCTTCAGTAAGTAGCATACAAACATACAAATCGATAAACACGAAACCAGACTTCAGCCACGGGATATATGGACACGCCATGGAGAGTCTCAATACTTTTGCCCCCCCCCCCCCCCTAATACCATCTGGTTCCTTCGATGTCGAACCATTTGCAGGAGAAACAATTTGACGACAGGAGCAACTTGAAAAGCGCTTCACTGAGTTTTTTCGTCAATACCCCAGGAATTCTGTAGAAGCGGATTTCCCATCCAGGCTAACCATGTCTTCTATCTGGTGTTGGTGAAGTAATAATCAGACATGTCTGGGAAGGATACAACAGTGGCTTGTCTATCGGTTGGCCAGCGTCAGTCATTGTATAGGCCAAATACGGGCTCAAATTGCCATGTGGAATGCATGGCGCATCCCAAAATGGGCCTTTTACCGACGTCACTCATCCTTTTTCTATTGACTAAAAGGTCGCAATTTCTATCCCATGGCTATTGTCCCAAGCACTTGACTCAACAACAAAGACGTCAGTCGGCAGCTTGAAGAGCTACTGGCGACAATCTATGCATTAGCTGTGCGGCCGATGGCCGACAAAAAATCCCAGAATCTCTGCCCACTCGGCCAAATGTATGCATTAGTGTTCGAGACGGCTGGGTGGGTGGGTGTGTGGTAACACTATCCGCCGCCAGCCTCTCTCTCTCTCTCCCTCCCTCCCTCTCGGCCGGCGTCTTGCTTCTAATCGGTCCGTCGAACAACGAACCACTTCTTCTTGAGTTTCAGATGAATAGCCGCTGATGTCATCTGGTATCACTACCATCCTTTCTAGTCGTTTGAGCCGTTACATCTCCTCTTCAAGGGGTTTATTGATGAACGTGGCTTGATATGATAATATACGTTCTTGTCCATAAGGACTGAATTCTTTTTCAATAAAACTGATCGATAGCGGTCAGTCGATCGATAATGTTCTTAAAAACCGATCAATAGTGCCCAGTGAATCGATAATGGTCTTATGTTGAGAAGACTTCTACAACATTTTCGCACAATTCTTTTTAAATAAAACTGATCGATAGCGGTCAGTCAATCAATGTTGTCCATAAATTCTGTTGCCTTCCTACCTACGAACAAATCCACAGTATTCTCACCTCAGACGGTCAACTATGGAATAGGTCAATAAAACTGATCGATAATAGCCAGCCGATCGATATTGTTGATTTCCAGCGAAGCCTGCTCATCGCGCATTGTATTCACATGATTTCCATATTGCAAGTTAGGCCGGAGCAGCTATCCGAAATGCCGGTCGAGATGTAGAGCACATAATGCCTCTCCGGCCATTATGTCGTTGTGACAGACGCATGGACGGACAGACTAACAGACAGACAGACGGATGGTTAAGCTGTTTTACTACCTAAAACTTAAGGACTCCGCTCAGTAGTTGAAAAGGAACAGTGCTGCTTATTAGCTGTGCTATCCACCTACGTGCATATTCGCGTAATTCTCGTCCGACAGGATCAACTCCGGAACAATTAGATAAGTCGATCAATAGTGCCTAAACGATCGATAATGGTCTCATGTTGAGAAGTTCTCTTGCCTACGAATACATTCACACAATTTCCATCACAAAAGGTCAAATCTGAAAAAATCGATAAAATCGATCGATAGTGGTTGGTCAATCTATATTGTTTCTGCAAATTTTGTCCAGTGTTTATGCTTTTTGCATAATCCAAAATTTGAGAAAGCAAACGCTAAGCAGCGATCAACAATCCTGATGCGGGTACGAAGTCCCTCAGTTGGCGAATGGTTTATTGTAACGGACGCACGGACGGACGGACGTACAACAAACAAACAAACAAAAGGACAGCCAGACAGACTTTTGAGACTTGTATTCAAAAATAGCTACCATTACAGCATATCTTTTGACTCAAGATAACCTCGCCTTTCGCTAAAATTCCATCTCAAACGGTCAAGTCCTGGAAAATCAATAAAACCGATCGATAGTGGTCAGCCGATCTATGTCGATTACATGTTATGATGCTATCCATCGGCCATGATATTCATTAAATCCCCACATTGAGAGGTTATTCGATCGTGGTTTGATCACATTCCCTCAGCCACTGCTATGTAGGGATGGCCAGACGGAGAGACAGGCAGACAGACAGACAGACAGACAGACAGACAGACAGACAGACAGACAGACAGACAGACAGACAGACAGACAGACAAAGAAAAAGACAGACTAGTGGATTATTGTACCTTTCATATACAGTAGAACTTGATCTTTTAGTTTAACTCGAATCCAGCTTTAGGGCACATAAGTTAAACAATTTCAAATAAGAAGAAAAATGCAAAAGAAGGATGTGCGCTTAAGATTCAAATTCTACAATATATGAACTGGCTAATCCACTCGTCTGTCTGTTTGTCTGTCTGTCTGTTTGTCTGTCTGTCTGTTCGGCTGCCTGTCTATGTGGCTATTCCTTCAGAACGGTCGTCAGAGGAATGTCATCAAACCACGATCGATTAACTATCCAATTTGGGCATGGCGTGAATATCATGGTCGATGGATAGGCTCACATCAAGTAGGCAACATCGATTGGCTGACCAATATCGATCAGCTTTATCGATTTACCCGGAACACAGGGAGTCTGCGTAAAACAGCAGGTTTTAGGCGGAGTTCTGTGTCCTGAGCATTTTCTAATAACGATAAACCTTTCTGCCTATGTAAATGACCTCGCAAAGGCACCGAAATACCCTCCATCAGAGTCCCTCAAAATCCTCGTTCCGCCCCTTCACATCCGACTCGAGCGGCTCGTTTCTCATTCGGGCTATTTGAAGAGTCATGGCCGAAATATTGCCGCGTTCGTCGCCGTCGTCGTCCACCCGTGCATCTGACCATACGTCTTCCTCAAACGGAAGCAAAAACACTTTCGAACGACGACTCGCTTGCTGCATCGCCGTCGACGACGTCGTCGGTTGACGTTGACATGCCGGAGTGAGAGCTGTTGAGTGACATAGAAGGCGTGCAGCTGAAGTCGTCGCTGCTTGCATGCCAACTTGGACTCTTACTCCATAAGTGTAGTGTCTTTCGCGTTGTAATTCTAAAAAAGACGTGTGGTTCAGATGCAAGAGGCGCCACTTGCGCGTCTGGATCGATGAGTTCGACTTCTTGCTCAGCCAGTATACGCCATTAGTAGGACTTTCCTGGTTTAGGGGTATTGAGGCGCTTGCTAAGCCTATATAGTCAAGTTGCCTACCAAAAGTGCATTATTGAGCATGGATTTAGAACGCATGGCGCATCCCAAGACAATTCTTTTGTCCAGGTTAAGGTCGTGGTTGTTTCTTATTAGGAACATCGGTACTTGTGGCCTACACAGAGCGGAGGAAACGTGTCGGCCCATCACAACCAATCATAGCATCGGCTGAAGTGGCACAGGCAAACAGAGCTCTGACCGTACTGTCACGTTCATTGCGACCTGAATGGTCTGGTGTGCCGTCTATCCCCACGCAGGCCACATTAACGACTAGTGCTGTAGTGTAAGCTCGTGTCAAAGAAACCCCATGATAATTGCGAATATGAGCATGTGGAAAACGTAACCAATCTCATACTTTTCCCCGATCGATATGTCCGTCTTTTCGTTTAATTTTTTGTTTGTTTGTTTTTCATTTTTCGATTTTAAGTTCCGTCATTCCCAACAGAAAGATTCATTTTCATTGCGAAGATTTCTAAACTCGTCCGAAAAGAATTAAACTCTTAGCAGCCTCCTCGCCGCCAGACACTGGCATATTGCGCTCAAAATCCTGCAAAAGTAGAATGCATGGCGCATTCCAGATAGAGGCCGGCTTTAGGCGGTTCTTTCAAATGAACTCCAAACTTACCTTAAACGTTGCAGAATAGCCCTTGTGCCGTTCAGTAATTAGAGCAGAGATAAAGTTGGACGTGGCAGTGGGAAGCGCCACACATTCTACCTTTGCGGTGTATCGTGCATACAACTTTCGACGTCTACCTCAAATTTGGGTAACTAAAAAACATTGCAGAGTGTTAAGACAAAGTACATGATTGAGAAGTGAACACAAAAATCTGACGTTGGCGGCGTTTACCTCAAACTTGGGCAATTAAACCGCAGTGCAGAATATTCGGGCAGCAATTCGTAAGTGATAAATGAACACAAATGACTGCTAATGCTATCTCTAAAGCTGAATTACGTTGCAATATCCTACATATCGTCAGATAAAAAAAGCTAACGCTCGTCACTTGATAGGAAACTCGGCGCTTTACCCTTTCCAGAGACGATTTGGCTCAGCTACATAGATATCGTGCAGGCAACTAAAGTGGGCCACCTCCCCATGTAGACCAGATTAACGACTAGTTCCGTTCTCTTTTACTAGGAACAGTTGAATTATGCTAGTTTTTCGTTGCAAACACGCTAGCATACTTCTGAATGCACGTATGAGACGCAGGCAGACAGCAGTGCCGATTTGAGATTCGGTTCCAGCCCACATCAACTCATCCTTTCGCTACTTTCAGCTGATCTGCATGCTATTCCATAAAAGGAAAAAACCTAAAAAAACCTGCCTTAAAGGCATGCTTTCAGATTGAAAAAGTATAAACTACAAAATCAAGAAATAAATAAGATCATAAAAAATAAATTAAAAATGAATAATAAAAAATATTAAGTTTTGAACTTGATTGCACAGAAATCACGCCTTTTTCAAACGTTATTAAACCCAATTTCGCATCCGCACTATAAGAAGATATGTCAAGAATTGGATCACCACTTGAAAAGGTTCTTAGCTTACAAAGAAAAAATGTCATCAAAAACGAGGAATAGCAAAGCTCTTCTTTCTCTCATTCGATGTAAGCTGAAGTCGCACTCTGAGCTTCCAGCTCTTAAAGACGACGATGGTGTTCTTTATAAAACCGATCTCCAAAAGGCTTAAGCATTAGCTAAATTTTTTGCTTCTGTTTTCGTTTCGATCCGGAGGAGACACTTGATGAGTCAGAAGGCATGTTTACGCGAGCGAATAATGATGAAATGGAGACTATAGGTGAATTTATTATACACCCGTATGAAGCGGTTTAAGAGCTCAACTTCAGCATGTTTTGATGGAATTCCTCAAATTGTTTTCAAAAAATGCGCGCATTCGCTTTGCAAACCCTTAGCAATGATTTTTAATGTGTCCTTAATTTACAGCGAAGTTCCTAAAATTTGGAAAGAGTCAATTATCACGGCTATTCCAAAAGCTCCAAATTCAGCACTTGTGTCTTCTTTTCGACCCATAAGCATAAATCCTACTCCAATAAAGATAATGGAAAAGATTGTAGGTGATAAAATCGTAGCATGGTTCACTAGAAACAAATCAATTCCATTTGAACAGCATGGATTTACTGAGGGAGCTTCTACAACTACACAACTTGCCGATTGCACCTTTGACTGGAGTCTTGCGTTGAATAGTGGAGACTCGGTAGATGTTATTTACATTGATTTGTCAAAGGCGTTTGATAAAGTAAAAAAAAGGAAGTGGGGTTCCCCAGGGAGGTGTGCTGTCACCGGTTCTTTTTCTTGCATACACCTGCGATCTTCCTGCAGCTCTATCCACGCACCCTTGAGTGAAGGTGCAGATGTATGCCGATGACATAAAAATGTATGGGAGGTACAATTACAGCAATAAGGATGAGGTTTGTCAAGCCTTATCCCAGTCCATTAACAACATGGCAGTGTGGGCTAGCGCTTGGAACATTCCTGTAAATCCATCCAAAACTTCAGTTTTCCCCATTGGAGAAGCGCCTAATGTGGAATTTGGCCTTAATAACTGTACGTTCAGCACAGTATCTGAGATTCGTGATCTAGGAATTTTCTTGAACAGTGGATTAGATTTCAATAATCACATTGATATAATAGTTAGGAAAGCTTTTTCTGTCCTTTTTTCAATTTTCAGGAACCTTAAATGTAACGACAGCAGTATCACGACCGTGAGTTAAATTAGAGGAACAATTTCTATTTGTAATGATAAATTCCTTGTAGAAGGAATTTCGTTATCATTAGTAATATCTCTTTCTCACAACGTTTGTTGAAGATTGCGGAAAGCCTCGCGGTGGTGATGGAATGCTCTGATACGCGCGCATATAAACCTGGTGACGGCTCGAGCTCGACACTCGACATTGGTGCAGCAGCGACGACGAGGATCTGGTGCAGTTCATGTTCTATTTTCTTTGAAATCGCTTTCTATTCATTATCTATTTTAGGTCATTAGAATCATTAGGTCTTTAGAATATTTCCTATGTAACTCTATTCGTACCGCGGCCGATTGCTGTTATTTTATAAAGGTTCATATTGGTTTAATTACCCAAGTTTGAGGTTGTCCGGCAATAAATTTGTGTGATCTACCGCGTGGCAACAGAAGTACGAGTGCTCGAATTCGCATGGTGCATCGGCCGGGAAGTCCAAATACTGAACACAAGCATCACGTTAAGCGTTCTTGCCATTCCACCTATTCTTGATTTGGAAACAGACTTCATTTCCACGAAGAACACAGTGGCGCTATGGGCCAAGGACAAGAAACCGATAATGCAGTGCCCAACGCAAGAAGAGGCCAAAAAACTGCAATGTCATATAAAGGACGCTTGTACATGTTCGGCTGCTGAGTCGAAAGTGAACTGTCGCTGCGAAGACGAAGATATCACGAAAAAGTTTAGAAACATCGAGGATGTGCTGCCGGTAACACGGCCTTCCCTGAGAATCGCTGCAGATCCGCGCACAGATGTAACAGCAACAGTGGATCAAGGAGTCTCAGCGGAACTAATTCTGAATGTGCAGGAAACAGTTGATAGCAGTCTCGTAGATTTTACGGATGAACAGTGTTTAATTGACAACGTTCATATAATTGGCTGCTATAGCTGCAACAAAGGTGCATTAGCTGAAATTCGATGTCGATCCACAAAGGGAACGGTGTCGGCAGAAATCGACTGTGGCATAGAGAGCTTCACCACGCTTTGCTCTCCAACCACGGAAATCTCCAAACTTCGCTTCATGCTCAACCATGCACAAGTTTGGATGAGGTGCTCAGTAAGATGTGGATCCAACTCAACATTCTTCGAGGTCACAGGAATTCTTAAGTATGTCCATAACATTCACAGAGGGCTAAGGAATACTCTACAACAACGTCACAATGTAACCTCAGAATTCAGCTGGCCGGATTTCACGCACATACTCAATGTCTATATGCAGTGGTACAAAACCATTCTCATGACGGTGCTAGCGATTGCGGGTGCTCTTGTAATCACATACCTCTATTTAGCATCGCTATTTAAAAATATTCTATGCAGCTGCCTCGCCAAAATCATCAAAGTGAATGGATTTCTAGTAAAAGCCTCACTTAGAATGTTTTATTACGGCATCCGAGTCATATCTTCTAGCTATTCAAAGATTAAGCATAGCCAGAAGAATGCGGAAAAAACACTCTAAAACATTCGTCGTATGGTGCATTGTTTCAGGATCATGGCGCAGAGACCTCCCGCTGAAGAGCTAAGGCGTAAGCGAAGAGCTGAAGAGCAGAAGCTCATCGACACGCTAAAGTACAGGCGGTCATGTGTGAAACTTGCCCCAACCTTGCCAACAGAAGATGAAGTGCAAACCAAGATCCGCACTTTCATGAAAAGGATCATCAACCTAATCAAATCCAACGACACGCAGAAGACATTTACAGAGGTGCAAGGAAGCCGCCCCAGACTCTACGCCAGGGGGGAAGCCACTCTCTACAAAGCGAAAGTGGAAAACGTATTCCTGAAGACGAGTCACCTAAAGGATTGCCTGTGCAGTGCCGTTGAGGGACTTGCGATGACACACGAAACGTACAAATACCTCATCCTCGCAGAAGCAGCAAAGAAGGACTCGATGCAGAAATTTTACCAGGAGGACGTGGAAGGTGTGACGATCGAGCCAGTATTTGCCAGTGATTATGCCCGTAGAGAGATAGAATTTCTGGACGAGCTGCTAAAAAATATGGAGAGCGAGATAACATCCGCGAACGTGCAGATCGGCATCGAAGTCCATACCAGCCCTCTCAAGGAATTGTCCGAGACGGTAGCTAGCCTCCAGAAGACCTTGCAAGAGGGCATAGCTAGCCTCAAGGAACAAATGGAGAAGGCGGAAGTAAAGGTGGCGGAAGTAGTGGAGCGAGTGGACTCACTAACATGCAGCGTCGAGAACTTGAAGGAGCATATCAACAAGGGTTCATTCACCGAAAATCCGAGTGGTCAACGAGGTGTGCAGGAGGAAGCAAAGACCTCTGAAGAGACGAGTGCCTCCAATGCTGCGACCGTAGCTGACACTGACGTCAACGATGGCTCCGTTGTCAACCGCTCTGAAGGCGAGATTGAGGAAGACCTGCTCGATCTGGACTACGAAGGAGAGAACGGCGTGGAGAGTGCCGTCGCACATGAAAAAGATACCCGCCGTTTGGGCCCTAATAGGAAGGATGATATGGTGCAATTTCAAAGGGATGAGGTGCATAGACCACGAGGTAGGGATGCTGGGGAAAACCCAAGGAGAGTTGACGCAAGATCGTTTAGTGAGAGCAGACGGCAGTTGGTGGCTGAAATTGAAAGCCTCAGAACGGCCCTGCGTCTGAGTTCCCACATCCCAAAGAGGGAGTTCACCTTTATTTCGATGCTGAGAGACAGGGAAGCATTTCTGCGCTGTGCATTCTGCGATGAGAAGTGCCTACATTACAGCGACTGCTGTCCTGTGTTCAGCGACACAGCATCGAGAGAGGATAGGATTTGGTGCAGAAACTGTTTGGATACTAAGCATTCGACCGACCGATGTCACCGACGTCAAATGAAATGCAAATACTGCAACTCGGAGAAGCATCACAGTGCTTTGTGCACTGTACCCGAGAACATTGAGAAAAACCAGAGAAAATTGGAGTACCTCCAAGAAGCTCTCAAGCGACTCGATCAATCGTGCGAACCATCAACATCAGGCGGCTGGCAGTATCACGACCGTGAGTTAAATTAGAGGAACAATTTCTATTTGTAATGATAAATTCCTTGTAGAAGGAATTTCGTTATCATTAGTAATATCTCTTTCTCACAACGTTTGTTGAAGATTGCGGAAAGCCTCGCGGTGGTGATGGAATGCTCTGATACGCGCGCATATAAACCTGGTGACGGCTCGAGCTCGACACTCGACATTGGTGCAGCAGCGACGACGAGGATCTGGTGCAGTTCATGTTCTATTTTCTTTGAAATCGCTTTCTATTCATTATCTATTTTAGGTCATTAGAATCATTAGGTCTTTAGAATATTTCCTATGTAACTCTATTCGTACCGCGGCCGATTGCTGTTATTTTATAAAGGTTCATATTGGTTTAATTACCCAAGTTTGAGGTTGTCCGGCAATAAATTTGTGTGATCTACCGCGTGGCAACAGAAGTACGAGTGCTCGAATTCGCAAGCAGGATACTTATTAAACTGTATAAGTCATACGTCTTATCAATACTGGAGCACTGTTCTCAGATTTGGAGTCCTTCTACTAAAAAGTATATAGAAAAAATTGAAAAGGTTCAGAAAACCTTTACAAAGATCTTGTTTAAATCGTTGTGTAAACTGTACCAATCCTATTACAGCGTGTCCTAGGTATGAAGAAGGACTAAAATTTTCCGGCCTCAACAGCCTGCTGCACAGACGCGTTGTAAATGATCTAGTGTTCTGCTTCAAAATTCTAAAAGGCGAATCTAGACTTAAAGCTAGTAAGTATTGGACCTTCTTGCCAACACAAGGTCGGCGTAATAGGTACTACTTTCGCTATCCTAAGATAAAGAAGAAATACCGAGAAAAAGTTTTCAATTCTCTGTTCTTTCGAGGAGCTCGTTGGCTGCAAATGCTACCATCTAGCCTATTAGAAGCACCAAACGCAAATGTTTTTAGAAAAGGATTGAAAAGAATAGATTTGCTTCCAACACTGCATATACCACATATTGCCTAAGCAGAAGATTCTGTTATTCTTCGTTTTCCTTTTTCAAAAACTAGGAATTCCTTTGTTTTAGAATAACTTTTCTTTTGAGCTTCCTTTGTTTTAATTTTTCCTTGTCTTTTCCGTCTGTACTCCTTCTTTCCTAGTGTTCCTAATTTTTATTGATGTTTAGAACTTCTCTACTTTGTTTCTGATTAGCCTGTGCTACCGCCCTACGTTTCCCCATGCAGCCTCTTCGATGGGTTCTGATAGAGTTGACGGACCTACTAAGTTGGTATCCGGAGCCGATATCTCTTACGACTTGCAGTGTTGGCGGGCCACTGCTCTTCTTCATCAGCTACCCATCATCCTTATCCCGTTCCCTTACCCCCATTTTCAGAACTGTTTCCCCTCTACGTGACTTCTGCTGTTTGTGTAAGAGTTGCGCTCACAGGAAAAATAACGCTTAGTTAGGCTAGTTTTTTTTATTTGTTATTTTTCACCATGTGTTTTCCAATGTGCTGTGTCCTTTTTAGATGTAATATTTTTGTGCGCACGACATTGTGCAAACAATAAATAAATAAATAAATAAATAAATAAAACAAAATAAAGTATAAAATCAAGTATAAAATGTCGAGCGACTTATTAAATATCAAATATCGATCGAATGACCAATAATAAAAACGAATTTTAATTTTTCCTAATTTTGGCACATGTCGAGAAGACGTTCCGCAGGGTGCGTGAACGCGCCGCGCCATTGCTCCTATCGTAGCCGCGGCAACCAATCAGGCACCGACTCAGCCGTACAGGCAGGACCTATGATTGGCTGTGGCAAGTGCGGTAGGTGCAGCAGCACGTTTCCGCAACAGCGCAGTGCGTCTTCGCGAAATGAACCTTTCTAAAAAAAGTAAAAAAAGTTGATTAGAAAAATGGATTCAAAATTAAGCGCAGAAGCATTTTTGCGGCATTTCGTAAACAGGGTAGGGACAAGACGGTATAAATCGACATCGATCAATTCCTCTTTGGAGTGCGCCACGCATTATGCTCTTATGCCATATCGCTCAGATCACTCAAAGGGACATCTGATCTACAAAAAGATTGTGGTGGTCAGCGAAAGAACAAGTCATTGAGTGTATTTCGTCATTCCGAGACGACCTCTGCCGTTCCAACTCACGAGGCTCGGTAGGATAGATGCTTCGTTGGCCTGGGCGGGACCCGAACTACCTGAGCGGATTCGTGGCGCACAACATAGCAGCACCTCTCCCTTTCTGAAAAGAGTTCTGGAACAATTACTACAGGTGTAGCTTCTTCACTGCTCTCCAATATAAGCCCAACCTAGCCATGGTCTGGAGCTGAAGCTCAGCTCCGCTTCAGCTCCAGACCGTAGCTAAGCTATGCTTGTACTGGAGAACACTGAAGACGATTTGGCTGCAGAAATTTCCTCCAAACTCTTTTCAGGGGGAAAAGGCGCCTGCTATACCGTGCGCCACAAACCAATTCATGGTTCGAATTCCGCCCAGGGTTACGACGTGTCTTATCCTTTCGGGATTGGTGAACTGATGTCCTTGCATTTCCTGCGATTGGCATTTTTTGTACGACGTCGTGTCTATTCAATCAGCCATATCAGACGGCGGCATCTCACCGCAGTTAATTATTGGCTTCGCTTTCATCCCGAGGCCGTGTCTCGTGCCGTGGTTTTCTCCTTTCAACCAGCTCGTTTAAATATTAGGTTAGAAACCGACTCCAAAACTAAAACTAAAAACTGCCGTCTTTAAATATTTTACTTTGAATTTCGCCAAAGTTTTTTTTGCATAATGTTACATACAATTCAAAAGATAAATGATTTGCTTTATCAAAAAGTACGCTTTGCTTTTCCACGTTTTGATTTTTGTCAGTTGTTAGGTTATTAAAATGGGAGGAAAAAAATGAATGACTTCCCCCGACAGCACCTTTTCTCTGCTTAAGCTTTGAGCTTTTTCTGCAAAGTTTATACAGCATTCAAAGGGGGACGACCTGATCTACATGAACTTGTCCTGCTTTTTTTTTCGTTCATTTTGACTTTCGTTAACTTTCGGGACACTGGAGTGTAAGCCCAAAAGACCAATTATTTTTACCAGCTCCTACTCTAACCCCGTTTGATTTTTTTAGCTGTGTCGTGATCGTTTGTTCGTGTGGATTTTTGCCCGATTTTTGAGGAATGTTAAAAGAGAAGAAGCTATTAGCGACTTTCTGATAGAAATTCTCTTTCAAACGACATCCCCCTCTGCGTCTTTGCCTTAGCTACAAGAGAGATTTTGAAGCTGCATATTTGTGGTCCATTTACTGCAGAACGTGTCGTTTGCCTCAAACCTGGGTAATTAATCCAAAGGTGTCTCGCGCATACTTTTTTATCTCGAGAACGTAGCATCACTATGGAATCGTAAGGATGATTTAGTGACGAGACACAATAGAAAATACAAAGAATAGAATGTGCCTGAGCTTCGGCTGCATTTCTTATATAATTGTTATGCCTCCGACTGGGAATCAGATGCTTGGAATTGTTTCTCTCTAATCCCATGGATGGGCCGCATGTGATCACGAAAAAGTTGCAATAGATTTTGAATTTTGAAGCATTGAAATTGACCAAAGGGTAGGAGCTGTTACTAAAAAATAATGTTTTCTTTCTGGAGGCCCCACTCCAATGCTCTAAAAATTCATAAAAATTCAAAATGAACTAAAACGCAGGGCAAGCTCTTGTAGATTAAGTCACTGCCCTTTCAATGGTGCATAAACTTCGCACAAAAAGCTCAATGCACAAGCAAAGAGGGACGGCTGTTGGCGAAGTTCATTCTCTACTTCGCTTTCCAATTTAATGACCTAAAAATTGACAAAAATTCGAATGTGAAAAAGCGTAATTCCTTTCTTTCGAATGTTGTACAACGTCTTGCAAGAAAAAATTTTCAGCGGAATTCACATTAAATTTTTAATATTAGGTTGGAAAAAAGTCTTTTCATTTTTTCCAAAGATTTATTACTTCACAAGTACAATTTCAAATCAATTGAAATAAACTCCATTTTGTTCCACTACACTTCTCCAAAGATTGGGTAATTTTCTAATTCCCCTTGCGTAAAAGACTGCGGTTCTGGAGTCGTGCCATTGCGGAATCCAATTTTCGAGGTCTTCATCCGCTTCAAAATATTTCTCTCCAATTTCTCGCTTGAGAGCACGGAAGAGGTGGTAGTCGGTAGGGGCGAAGTCAGGGCTATACGGTGGATATGGCATTACCTCTCAACCCAGCTTCTTTATTGTTTCTCTTGTGAGTCTTGCAACACGTAGTTTTGCATTGAGTGTCTGGCAGGGCATGTGGAATCAAAGCTCCAAATTTCCATGCAAAGCCAAGACCCTTCAGATGGATTCACACTATCCTATGAGACACTTCGAGCTTCCCTGCCAGTTGACGTGTCGTCTGCCTACTATCGGTACGAAGAAGATGGAGCAGTTCAGCGTCGTCCAATTCCTGACCTTGCTTTGTCCTCGAGTGAATAATCTCCCTTTAAAAACTTCCGAACCACTCATAACAGACGCGATGACTACTAAGCCATATATGCCGTTAATTTGGTGGTCTGCCTGACGTGCTGTATATCCTTTAATGAATTCATGAAGAATGCCGTGCCGAAAATGGCCATGAGGTAGATCTGGCATTGAGTCCGGAAGATTGGATGGATAACGAAGTACAAGAAGAATCTTGACCTGTATCCGCGTGCGAACGGTAGACAAGTGTGATAGGATTATGAAATCGGCAATCAATACTGGCTAGTGTGTTTACAAGGAAAACGGTAAAAAAACATTTCGAAGTGTGAAGAGACTTCTTTCCAACCTACTAAACGGCAGTGACTTGGTTTCCAACCCAACAGATGGCATTTTTATTGAATGTACCTTTTGAGGCTTCTTCGGTCATTGAGCTTCCAACCAGGGAATTCCTTCAGCATCCCATGGGACTTCCGACAGAGACCTATGCCATGTGAAAGAGCTCGACGCGCTGATTAAAAAGGTGAAGACGACATTTTCAAAATGGATCTCTGAATCCATTTAGCACAGCCCGGTGAAAGTTCGCGTTCTCGAATGCATGTCACGTGAGCTTGTGAAGCGCTGGGCGTAGCTTTGCGTAATCAGTGTAGCTACTAACGGCTCCACCAGTTGCGGCGGCGGTGCAGTGGCAGTGTGCTCGCTTCGCGGGGTGGTACTCGCGGGCGGTTCGGTCCCTATCGATGCCGGTGGTTTTGCATTTTTTGACTTGTCGTCAGTGACACCCTCTCCCCTCGTTTCCAACACATTTTTGAACAAACGCCTGGTAACAGCTATCACATAGCTTACATGAAGATCTAAATGTGTTAGTATTCCCTTTTGAAAAAGTTCGAAAAAGGTATATGATAGTTGTTAAAAAATGTTTGCTCAAAAATGTGTTGGAAATGAGGGCAAAGAGTGACACTGACGACAAATCACCAAATGCAAAAACACCGGCATCGATGAGGACCGAACTTTTGAGCACCTTCCTGCGGAGCGTGAACACTACCACTGCGCCATCGCTGCAAAATGGCTACGCTGATTACGCAACGCTTCACCGAACGCTGCATAAGCACTGGTGACGTTCAGTCGGCAACGCGATTTTTCACCGGCCAGTACTCGCTTAGGAGATCCATGTAGCGAATTCGGTAGGCACAATTGTAATCAGCGCCTCGAGCTCTTTTACATATAGGTCTCTGTCAGAACTTCCATAAGAAGCTGGAGGCGTTCCCTGGTAAGTGCACTCTACACACTTTAACAAGGCCCCAATTCTCAAACGAGCAACGTTAACCCAAGCCTAGCGCAAAGGGTCCTTTGATATATCGCCAATCATTCTGGACCTCCATCTGGTGGCTTGGCCGTGAGTAATACTGCCTCGAGTGTCAACCCGATGCTTTTCGCTGTCGTTGATGAATGTCGCCGAACCGCTGGCGGCTAACACAGCCGTCAAACTGCAGCCGTTCACTTGAGCGAAAACCAGAGCTGTCGCGGAACTACGGAAACGTCTGAGCAAATAAACAAAAATTCGCCGAATTTTCGACAATTTTTTACTCACTATGATAGCAGGGCGCGTGTAGCGCAGTCGGAGGATAGTTCCTGGTTCGGATTTCCCGCCCAGGCCAACCAAGCCTTCCATCCCTCCGGGGTCGGTGAATTGGTACCAGACTTGTCTGGGAAGGAGAAAACGCAGATTTGTACATCGGCTGGCCACCACAAGTCATTGTATGGCCAAATACGCATTCAAATCGCCTCCACGACATCCCGTAGAAGTAGAATGCGCTGGCGCATCCCAAAAGGGATTGAGTAACGCCGTCCTTTATCCTTTATCCTATTTTTCCCAATTAACGGCAAAGCGACCAGGAGAGGTTTCGCTTTAAAAAATGAGTCTTCCCGTGCTGCTTTGCGTTTGTTACAATATGTTTTTTGTGTTGAGTCTTGCATGTTATTTAGAAGCTTAGATTAGGACTCTCGCTAGTTCAATGAATGTGGATGATTAAAGAGCTATTTCTGAGCGCTCTGAGCTGTCAATGAAGGTAATTTCTCCGTCGGCATGCAAAGCAAGGAACAACTCCGCAATTTTCGCCAAAAATTGACTTGCTCTCGAGGCATGGGGCGAGTAGACGACGTAAGTTTTCCTCCAGTTTATGTGGCAGTTGGTATTATTGCGTCCGTGTAATTTTCCTGTAGCTCTCTTAGATGATTCCTCCGTCGCGTGCCCAAAATTTCATTTGAACCACATCTGAATGGGTCTCCCAGTCATAATCGCGGTCGGGTGCAGGTTATAAAACTTTACACCAGTTATTTCAGTTATTTTTCTTTGTTTCTGATCATACTGGCTGGGTTTACGCTTTTACTTCATGCTTTCTGTTTCTGTTACAACCGGAAAAAACCGTCCGAGTTGTCCCGAGTGCAAGGCCCACAGCCGCTCGATCCAAGCCTGACTTTTATTAGCCGTGTAGCGCCCTTACTACAGGCTCTATACGTTGGAGCCAGGAATCAAGGACAACAACGACGCTGCGACGCTCTATGGGATTTTCTACCCATCAGAAGTTCCCCCCCCCCCTTCACCCGACCCTATTTGCGCCGGAGAAGCATGCAAGCAAATATCACTAGCTGCAGCGACTGATTACCAGAGGGATAGGCAACTCGGTCCCGTTACGATTTCCTTGAATTTCACTCAGAAACTACGGCGGACAACTCAAACGGGTTTTTCCGGTTGCAAGGTTATCAAACACTTCAAACCACAAGCATACCTTTGCGTCCGTTGCGGTGCTCCCATTGATAGTGTAAGAGTTTCTCCCATTAACGATAACTGAAAAATAGTTTCAGTGATGCTACATCAAGAAAAAAGAAGCTGATTCTACCTGCCGCCGAATAACAATCTCATCGCAGTGATGATACCCCATTAGACCATGTTTCTTGTCCCTATTATCGAAAGTTATAGACATAGTTGCCTTGATGATGCCTGCTTGCCCTTGCTCATAAACTAATCCTGGAGCTGACCTAAAAGCACACATTGAAGATAACTGAGAAATATGTACATTTTTATGTACAGTCATGCCATAAGTCAAAGCTGCGCAAAGAATTACTTCGGTATAAGGTGGAGTACAAAAACAACCTACCAGCCCTGATGTGTTAGATTCGTTATGCCAAGCACAAAGCAAATGGAGTGGAGGAAAAACAACAAGTGGAGCAAATGGAGGAAAGCAGCAAATGGAGCAAATGGAGGAAAGCATTCAGTTGAAATTTCATTGACGACTAATCTTTCTGACTAAACTCTAATTTCTTCCTCGCGGCGCGAGCGTGTCCGATTGGAGCACGCTAGTCACTGCGCCTGGATAGCAACACATGTTCCGAGCCTTCAACAGAATAGCAACACATTGTTTCTATTGCAACAGAATAGCAACACCTGTTTCTGTTGGCAACCGCTGTTGCTATTCTGTTGAAGGGGGCGTGGCTGGGCGGAGACTGTTCGGCTCGTCGAACCCGAATGTCCGAGCATGTCGCGCTGGGTTACCACTTGGGGTATCCATCGATCAGGTCTTCTAACCTTGCCAATGGACTTCAATCCACGGACCACAGTTGACTGGTTAACACCAAGCGTGACTGTCATCTCGCGGGTGGTCTGATGTAGGTCCGCCTCAACTTGGTTCCGAAGCACGTCCAAATCAAACTCCTTTGGGCGACCTGTTTTCATACTCCATGGAACAGTCGCCGTCCTTGAATTTCAGGAACCGATTCTAGACTGCTCTTTCGAATGGGGACCCCTTCCTTATAAACCACCTTCAGACGCTCGTAAGCTTGGTTGGCGTTGAGTCTAGAAAAGAACAGAAGCAACATCACGTTGCGGATGTGAGCATCAGGAGGGATGAATTGCGATGCCATAAACGGTTTTGTAGAGCTTTTTTTGTCCATTGGGTGGTCAAATGCTTTGACTAATTTCCAAATTGGTGTGAAATCCTCTTCAAATGCAAAGAGCCGCAAATATCCGAGAACTTGCATCAACCTAATAATTTTAATGGAAATCTGAAGAAGAATATGCAGCATTATTCAGTGTCACCAAGAAGAACCCGAAAGTGGTTGGTTTGCTCTAATAATGCTTAGAACCCGAAGATGATTGGTTTGCTCTAATAAGGCTCAAAGTCAGTTTCTTTGCATGCATTTGCTCCAAAATTGACGCAGTTATCCAACAGGACGTTCCGAATGGAATGTATCTCCTCTGACTCTCTTGCGCTGCATCTTCCGCGCTCAGATTCCCTTAAAAATTACAATATCGGCAGAATCTTTTGTTCTTTGGTCGGAAAAAGCGAAATTTCCTCCATTTTTCCCTTCAAACTGCGTGCTTTCAAAGCTAAATCCTATATTTGGGATCAACATCGTATAGTCTATCCGATAAAGAGAAAAACGCTCAGTAAATGTTAAGGACGTTGATTTGATAAGTAATGTATTGGTCGGCACGACGGGGATAATTAATCCCAAAGGTCACATTCTGAATATAGCTCATCGAACCAACATTCTTAAATTTACTGGACGTTTTTCACTTTAAAGGACAGGTCATTCTGTGCTGCTCTCAAATATCAGATTTATTTTCTAAAGCAAGCAGTCTGAAGGGCGCTATCAAAAAGCGGCGGAAAAGACTTTTTTGCGCGTTTTCCACACAAAGACAAGAAGATACGGCTGGTGTTTAGTGCAAACTAAGTAGAATAGAGACCGACTTATGTGCCTTGGTAATAGCTCCTTCATATTTTCCTGGATTTTCTTCGAGAACTCGTATCAGTAAACTTGACGAAGGCTGCTGACAGAGTGGGAGGCAAACGTTGAGCTGTAGCTCTAAGGCCCGAAGACGTCTTCAAGTTCCCGGCTCTAAGATGTCATCAAGTTCGAGTATTTCTTCGACTAAAACTAGTTCTGTCATTAGCTCATTAGTGGTAGCTCTTTGCGGATGTGGCGCAGTAGGCGAGGGAGCCGACCTCACACGCATTTCGAATTTCAAGGTTCGCGTCATGCCAAGCCTTCTATAAAGGGCTCCAGGACGCAACTCCAACGCGACATCGCGCGTTAGCCGCATGCGACGTCGCTCCTCCGAAACGCGGATGCGCTCGGTGACGGATGGTTAACGGCGGAGCATGAAATTTTACCAGTGTTTTAGCTCCTCGCCTAGTTTTTTGACATTTCTTGCTGTTTTCCTCATCTGAATGCGTTTCAGATATTCGATATTTTTTGGAGCGTGCGATTTCTTAGGTATAGTTTAGTCTTTAATTTTCAATGCTTCCGTTTAGCAAGTTCGAGGATTTAAAATGCAGAGTTGCCGATTTCGTCATCGTTGTTTTTTAGCGATAGTCCCATTTCTGTAAATGTAAAGAAGGCAGCATTTTCCAATTTTGTTGGAGGAAGCCATATATTCTCTATATCCGTCGAATCAGAAGGAGGGAGGCGGTGCTGTTTACCTGGTCCGAGGAGTACTAACTCTGTGCCTCCGTTACTGTAGCCGATTTTCAAGAAATCAGATTTACGAAATGACTTTGTGCTAAATTAGTTCTTTGTCTAGTTTTTTACTGTATTCTAACGCATTGTAGACGCTTTGCATCAGTTCCTGCAGCTTCTTTGCGGTGTAACGTGGTGGCAAAATTACTTAAGCTATATGGAGACCCTCATTACTCCTCATCGCATGTCTCTTTCTTTCTTCTGCGCGGTCGCAGGCACACATTTTCGCGCTCTAGCACGAGTCACTAGCCGTCCCTGTCGGAAGCGTTACTAGTTGTACCTGTCGGAAGGAGGCGGACCACGACAAGTCGTCCAATTTCGTCGCGCTCCGTGCGTCACGCCAGGGGGATCGCGCGGCACTGGAGTTATGTCTACCCCCCTATAAAATAAAAAGCTCTCAAACTGCTTCCACGTGGTGCATTAATTTTGAGCTACTGAATACTCGCGCCTCCCATACTCTCTCAATCACCACGATAGCACTGCGTTCTTAGAGAAGTCTGCTGCTTCGCTTTCGTGGTTCACCGGGGGCAGTCGTTCGGTACACCGTGCTGCCCGCCGCCCACTTCCCGCCCTGCCTGCACCGCCCTATGTGGACAAGTTTGCTGCGGGGAACAAGCTGAACATACGAAAGCGCGCGGCGGCCGCGGCGACTGCTGCGGCAAGCGTGACGTCCACATAGCGTGTTTTGATACAGTTACGGAGTCTAATGCGCTCGTAACTGCATAAACTCCTTCGGCTACCTCTGCTCAGCTATTTAAGTGCCTTCCGGTGCACATAATCAGAGAAAATGGATAATTCGAAAGGGTGATCTAATCAAAGAAATAGGGAGAAATAGAAATTGTTTCTATTGTGAAAAGATCCATGGTCCTTTTATCACAAAAGTATGTCGACCAATGGTCTAAACAGTGGGAGCTTCCATTATCAGCGGATAAAACCAAGTGCATGCTAATTGGTCCGAAGGGTGAGACATCGGTTCCATACAAACTACAACCCACAAGTCTCATGCCTGTAGGGGAAGTTCGAGACCTAGGTTTCTTAATTAATACTAACCTGGACTTCGGCAGTTACTACAGAACACTTGCGAGGAAAGCGAACTATACCATCTACACTCTGTTCAGGCTTCTACGATCGAAGGATCCCCAAGTATATATACGGGTTTATAAATTCTACGTTCGACCGATATTGGAGTTTGGAATAACTGTTTGGAATCCTTGCAAAAAGAAGGATATCGATTTCTTGGAAAGCGTTCAGAACAGTTTTACCCGAAAGCTATATTTGAGATTATGATGTCCACTACCTGCAGCTGCCCAATGGCCTAAAAAGGGCAAAAGCACTTGGCCTTCCAACGCTGGCCAGTAGAAGAAGAAAGGCTGATCTCACCATGATGTTCAAAATTCTAACTCAGAGGCTCTCCATAAATCCACTTACGTTTTTCGGTGTACCGTTGACTAGAACTATGAGAGGTAAACTACGGCTTAACGTCGCGGTTGCAAAGACAAAGATTAGGACAAACTTCTTCACCTATAGGAACGTCAGTCAATTCAACACGTTACTAAGTGATGAAAAAATGTCGTTGGGATTGTCTGTCCAGGCCTTCCGTAAACTTATTGAGAAGTGACCTGTTATTGTAATTCTTAGTCTTTTTTCTGGAACTTGTCCCTAATTGTGCTGTTTTGGTTACAGTTAGCAGACATCACTTTGCAGTTATTTGTTCACTGTTTGTCCAGGCGTTACCGTGTAGCTATTTGTTTATGTTTATTTTCATTCGGTTTCTTAATTTTACACGTGTGATTACATTCCACGTCTTTAAATAACTAAATAAATAAATAAAAAGACTTCGTTTGTAAAATCCACATGTGTGGATACAAGAGAGCGTAACTCGGGAGTTTGTTGGAGCTCAATTTTCACATAACAGTCTAATTAGGAGCCCTTCATCAGTGGCGATTCATCGCGTGTGCGGCAGAGGCCGCCGCGCCGGCGGCGAAAAGTGTATGTTCGTACTACCAGCCGTTTGCTGCGCGCGAAACCGTCGTTAATTGGCGTGACGTCGTTCAAAAACCTAATAGCTGATAGGAGATGATTGGGAAGCGCATCTCGGGGAACTCTGAAATCATTTTCCAGTCGGTTCGGTTATGGAGGCAGTTGAGGAAAGGAGAACGTCGCTATGCTCTCTAGATTCTTCCCAATTTTCGCCACGATTCTTTAAATTTTCGCCTCAACTAGAGGCTATAAGTGATTCCAGTCAGGAGTTCTACATTGAAAGCTTATCCGTAACTGTGCGCAAAACCGGCTCACCGTCCTCTCTTTCCAAGGATCAGACAATTTTCCTTGTGTTGAAGAACTTTCTAGTGGATGGTCGCGTTGTTGTCATGACATATCTCACTAAGATGTTGCTGTACTTGTCGGAAAATACGGACGACGCCTTAGTACTGAGCAATGTGGCGGGACCTGAAGAAAGATTTCGCGTTGCAGCTTCTTTTCCTCCCAATATGGTGAACAAGATTCTGACTCTTAAACGAAATCAGTTCAGGATAGAGCTGTAGGGCCAAGGGAAGTGATTAGAAATGCGATGCCTCCATGTGAAGGTAAGGACCCGGACATCTTGTTCTCGGCGCGTCCCTCGCCCCGCCCCTTTTTGAGGGAGGTGTATCCAACGACTCTCCGCTGTGGTTCACCACTTCTCATTGCAATGGCACCAACGAAGATGAGGTCGATTTCCTGTCCGGCAACTGATCAGCTTCCTTCGGCGCCCAACTCATTCCTATTTTCCATCCGTGGAGGACCACCATGCTCGTGCATTGTTGGCTCGGTCTATTCCGAGCCGTTTTTTTTTTTTGTTATTTGCTTCGCAACAGGAATTGCCTTGGAAAAAGTGGCATAGCTTGTTTATTGTTTATGTTGCAATTCTCACTATTCCAAATCTTGCTTATTTTTGTTTCTTCAACAGGGACTGTCTTGGAAATAGCGGCATCGTTTGTTTATTGTTTATGTTGTGTCGTCAGAGAACACTGCACTTTGACTTTGAGGTCTGGTGCACTTGAGAACAGAGAACACAGAGATGCTCCAGGGCGACCACATGGAAGGCATCGCTCCTCTCTCTCCATCCTAAGACGTAATTTTACGTCAAATTGGACATATTTCAAACCAAATTCGACACTTTTCGAATCAAACTGGACATTTTTCAAATCAAATTGGGCACTTCTAAGCTGGCCGCAAACCAATAAAATCAAAATGAACACTTCCAAACTGAAATAAGCTTCTTCTGCGTTAGTTTTGTTTAAGGAAAATGTTGGTACAACTTTCTTTAAAGTTTTAATTCACTTCCCAATAAGTGTTCACATTGTTTACATTTTGTTGTTGTTCTGTTGTACATCTTGTTTTCTAGAGTAAGAAAGCGCCCATTTTTTCTACAAAAAAGAGGATTGCGCCATTCCCTCGTTCAAGACGGTTGCAATTTTCATTAGATTGATATCAAAATTTCTGTTTGCATGGAGTTTTACGCTTGTGCACGGTGCAACAAAACAATTGAGAACACAAATATCCACATTTATCTGCCTTATGCAAGCAGCATTTACACGATCAATCAAATTAAAATCGCGATGAGTTTTTCGAGTGCATGACGAGATCTGTTCTTTTAATGTGCTTCCTTGCTTGCTGCGCATTGTTGTGCTTTAAGACAAATTTCAATTTTTTACTTTTTTTCTGAAAATAAAAATTTTTAAAATTATTACACTTATTGGAACAGGTTAACTAACAAAATTTCAAGGAAAGTTTTACCAGACTTTCCGTGAACGAAAAATTATTCTAACCATCTTATTGAACTGTAGTTTAGTTCTGTAATTTAACCAGCCTGAAAGTTTTTTCGATTTGAAAGAGTTCGCTTTGATTTCAAAAGTCCTAAAGCTACGATTTTTTTGTCAAGTCGTAAAACCCAAGGAGTAGGGGACCTTGAAGTCAAAATGGAATACGTCTGCCGGCGAGCGGCTCGTAGCGTAGTGAAAGTGACGTTGCTTCATGCGAGGGAGGTCGAAGGTTCGATTCTCCTGCACTGCTGCATTTTTGATTTTCAGCTGACTGGTTGAGATTTGGGGGACTCTGCCGACTATACCATTTTTAGACGTTTTCTGCGCAGTCTCCAGCAGAGGCATGGCGCGAGACCCCAAACTCGTGATGCGCCGTATTCCATTGTGACTTCATGGCCCCTACTCCTTGGGTTGAACGATTTGGCAAAAAACAACACATGTCTATACTAATGGATGGGTGGGGACTCCCCCTATATGACTCGCTCCCCTCCCCCCCCCCCCCCCCCCCGTTCAGACATACGTTTTCGACCTTCCCTTGTTAGAGCCTGCTCGATTACCCTCTTGGGTATGTCGCATACCCACGAGGATTTATACATCTCTATACCGAGATTGCTGAATCCGCCCCTGAAGAAATATTCCCCTAGAAACTCATTCGAGCCTTGCCGGGGCATATTCCTTATGTTTCCGTCTTCCCATAAATTCTAAAGCAACCCAGATCGAGGGTGCTCTCCGCAGCCGACTGCCGAAAATTCATTCGCGCCATTTCGCCGACAAACGCATTAGCCATCCGGTCATCCGGTCCGGTGCCGAGCTCCCAGAGGAGCATGCACCAAGTTAAACGCGAAAGAAATAGAGCACCTCTGAATAATTGCTGTGCAGTTGAACTCAGATGACGTCTGGGAAAGCCGGGCCCTGTTTCGGTCGCTATTCGTCGCTGTTGCTGTCCGGCCGGGGACGTGATCGAGGCCTGTGGCCGACAGCTCCATTCGGAAGCCGCTAAATTCGTCTCCGGCCATAACTAACCGAATTCCATTGTCCCACATATCCAATTACCGCCCGGTTAGGCAAGCGGCTAGATGTGGAGGAGCCATCGGGCTCAGCCGCTGGGCTTCGCGCAGATCTCTCCGAGCAAGATTCTCGCTCTTCTTCGGCGCTTACATAGAATGGACTGATGGCTTAGTAATTGAGCCTTGGGTTACCCGTCCTTCTTGGTGTTACTACCTGAGCGTTGAAGTTAAAAGTTGTGGTAGTAAAAATTGACTCGTCCTACTCATTCCTTTCCCTGAAAGGATCTAAGTGGTATTTCTTCGGGTTGTAGAATGGTCTCCCACTAAAACTAGACGCTATCTACTGGCCCAAATACTGCCAAGTTTTACTTCAAATTAGACACTTTTCAAATCAAATTGGACACCCTTTCAAGCAAATTTTAACAAATTTTTCTTCTCTTTTATTTTAATATTTCCAGCATTTTTTTTACTCCTGAAATCAAAGTGAACGTTTTCCAAATTGAAATGAACTTCCTAATGATCTTCCTACAGACTCTCCAAGAAGTTAATAACTGATCAAGAAAAATTTGGTGCAACTTTATTTGAAATTTTTTAGTTCACTGCTCCTCTGCGTGTGATAATCTTACAAAAATTCTATTTTTTGAAAAAAAAAGCAAATTTGTTTGAAGCATAGCAAAAAAGCAATTGTGTTCCATATTAAAAAGTGAGAATGCGCCGTGCACTCGAAGAGCTGTTCGCGATTTTCATTTGATTGATATGGTACATGCTGCTCATATGAAGCATCTAAATGAGAATATGTATGTTCTTTACAATTATATTTATATATTTGATTATCAGTTATTATCAGATATAATACATTATATTATTTATATTTATTAAATTGTTTTTGTTGTTGTTACAGGCGTGAAACTCCATGCAAACAGAATTTCTGCTATCAAACGTAAAAATGGTCGCCTTCCTGTTCTTCAAAACAATTTTCAAGCTATTAGATTTCCTCAAAAAATTAGAATTTCATAAAATTTCAAACAATGTATTCACTTATTGCGTAGATAAATTAAAGCAACAAAAAAATTTATACTAAAATTTTTCTATGACAAAAAAATTATTTTAACCTTTTTGGAGAGTCTCATATAGAAATAACTCGCTTCGATTTGGGAGAGTTCGCTTTATTTTCAAAATTCTTAGGGTGCTTTAAAAACTGTCCAATCCCATGTGAAAATGGAATAGTTATTCACTTAACTTCTACATTATTTCATTTATTATAGTGTTAAAAGGCGCGTGTAGCGCAGTCGAAGGAGGCCTCGACTGTCGCGTGCACCCGATACCAGGTTCCTGGTTCGGATTTCCCGCCCAGGCCAACCAAGCCTTCCATCCATCCGGGGTCGGTGGATTGCCACCAGACCTGTCTGGGAAGGATAAAGCGCTGACTTGTTTATCAGCTGGCCACCGCAAGTCATTGTATGGCCAAATACGCATTCAAATCGCCTCCACGATATCCCGTAGAAGTTGAATGCGTGACGCATCCCAAAAGGGGTTGAATAACACCGTCCTTTATCCTTTTATCCTTTATTTGTGAAAGCTTCAAAACTGTGAAAGCTGGGGTGAAAGCTGGGGTCACTTGTATTATCTTCTGTCGTCCTGTTGATGATCGAATTACTCGGTGGGCAGGTGCCGTTCGTCCCTGTCGCGTGCCAAATGCTCCAATGGATCATCACTCGAGGGACACAAAGAGTGTGGCATCGTTCATTCAGGGCGTATAGATGTCTTCCGAAAAATCCGTGTCTAAATCACGACCGCTTTGGAGATAAATTGAGATGATATATTTATTGTCATTTTATACCGCGCATTTTGCTGATCTCTCGCATGTACCTCTAGTTTTCTTGAAGCATGCCTTTACATACCAGATGGTCCGTAAATCCAAGCCTTTTCGTCGTTCGGTGATCAAAAATTACCTTGAAGTAGGTCGTCGAAAATTAGGTGGGCCAGTCAAGTCGCTTCGTTGAAAACATCGACGACGTGATATCGATGGGGTAAACTCAGGTAGCCCAGTGCTCCATTCCTTTTAGAAATGCGGTTTAGAAACATATGAATGTGACTTCTCGAAGTTTGAGGCAAATCATTCGGGTCTTAAACAGAGGACTATTTTGCCTGTAGGTAGTTCTCCAACCGTAGGTGTGGGGTAAGCGCTCAGTATCGCTTGCACAACCTGTCGTCCGGTTTTGTCTCCCTTCGTCCCTGTCGTGTGTCAGAGTAGCCCAGAGGGGAGCACGAAGAACGACTCGGTTCAGAACATTCAGAAAACAATGTTAGAGGATGATAAATTCTTCTGTCGTTGGCACGCACTGAACTTCCCTTAAACTTTGTGTAGCTTTTCTTGCATGCGCCACGCACTCGCCTTATAGCAGCAGTTGGTTGTTGTTTGAATGAGTTTTATGGCAATAGATGTTTTGCTAGGCAGATGGAAGCGTTACTGGGATTGAGTCTTGTGCCAAAGTGACCCAAAGGCGTCGAATCCCGCAGCGTTGAGCTGGCTGATAATAACTCCTTATGCTGCGCACATGCACTCTACATCTCACGTGCCATCGCACGAAAGTCACACAGCCACTCCGCGCTGCGTTTTTTGCGACCTCTGACTTGGCTAAGCGAATTACACGCTCTTCGCCTCAAAAGCAATCACACAATTGCTGTCAGTCGGTCAGCCAGTCGGTTAGTGTCCTCCGCCCCGCCTCCTCCCACCGCCTTGAGTGCAGCCCACAGCCAGTGCCAGTAGCAGCAGATAGCAGCTGTCCCTTCGCCAGGCTGGCCACTAGAGCCCGATGACGCGATCTGACGATGCAGGCCTTTGTTGGATTCGCAACCGAAAAAACGATCCTCGCTGTGCTGTCATTCTATGAGCTAGGCGTGGAGACACTGGCGTGTTCACTTCTGGGGAAACGACGCTCTTCTGACGTCTTCGGCTTGCCTCCGTTGTTTCAAGATGTCTTCAATTATTTAGAGGTTCTTTGAGATTCTTAGATGCACTTTCTGTTCGTGAAGGTTGCTTCATTTTGCTTATTTTGTCTTTCCATTACGCAACGTTATTGAGCAATGTATTGAATTTCGGAAGCAACTTCTAATCAGTTTCGTGATTTCGATAGTATACACCGTGAATCGCTATGGTCTACTCTTAAAATATACGTTATGCCTCAGCCTTTCGTGGAAGTATTCAAGAAGTTGTACCAAAACTCCTCCTGTTGTGCCAGTATGAATGCAAAGCACACGACATTCTTCGAAGTTGCTACCGGAGTCAGACAAGGATGTGTACTCTCCCCTCTCCTTTGACCTTCTGGGCCCAAATTTATCAACGATTCACCGGCCGGTAACGATGTAACTTACCGCAAAACCACCACGTAGCGCGATTCGGCGCGGTAGGTTTCCGGTGGAAACTGTTGTAGCGGTTGCCCGTCTAAAGTGTTGAGTAAACGACGCGGTGAAGTACCAGTAACGCTCTATTGCTAATGTCTGACCCAGTGGTAACGAGATGGGCGCGCTGCCAAGTGTAGTCGGACGCATGTGCGACGTCCTTCACCGCGTCCTTCGTGAATCACAAAGGCCTGTATGCTTCAGGCAAGGAGCCGGTGAGGTAAATCTGTGGTAGAGATTTGCCGAGTGAGTATCAAGTGGAGCAGGAGATACCGCTTGACAGACCTCGACTTTGCCGACGATGTGGCTATCATGTCCCAGATAACGATTCTCTGCAACAGGCAACCACAAACTTTACAAACGAAGCTAAGATGGTTGGATTACGATCAAACCTGGACAGACGACGAAAGTAAGGAAAACATCGAGACTCACAGCCGCGAACTGTTCAGAAATTCACATACCTTTGTCATACGATGGGAATGTGGAATCAGAAATACCGGCGAGGATTATTAAGGCGGCATCTGAGTTTCGGAACCATTGACCAATCTGTAGCTTATCATCCATTGCGCTTAATATCAAGCTGCGGCTATACCACTCAATTATCGTTCCTGTTTTTGCCTACGCGAGTAAAGCGTGGACCATGTCTGTGGAGTGCATCAAAAAGCTGAACGCCTTCCATCAGAGATGTTTTCGACGGATATCGAGAGTACCATACACAGATCACGTGACTTTTATAAGACTTTCGTTATGAATCCTCTATTCTACTTCTTTCTTTTCTTCTTCAGCATTTGTCCTGCTTTGTTGCGGGGTCCGCTTGATGACTTTTCTTCACAGTACTTGTTTGCCCTCGAATTCGCGTCTATATTTAGCCTTAGATGAAGTTTATCACCCACTTTAGGCTGCACTTTCAACGACTCTAAGGTAAGATCGTACAGCTTGCTCCACCTCCCGCACAGGTCTCGCACCCTCTCAGAAACAGAAAGTGTTACGAATCCTCTATTACTGAAGATATACTGTAGAAGTTCAAACTCTTCCTCTGAGTCGCGATTGAAATAGTGGTGGATCTCACAAAATCTCACTTCCTTTTCCTAGATTATGGCGCAGTCCTCACTAGTGAACTTGTTTCACAGAAATGGGAAAGTTCCCTTGGGAAAACCTGGAATGAATCCAGGTATTCAACTAAACTCGTTAACTTCTTTCACCTCATAAGTTCACTCGAGCGAGATTCCAATTTCCACGGCATAAGAAAACCTCGTTAGCTACTTTTAGAACACATTGCCATGGGAATCATAGTGCTAAACCGCCTCGTTCTACAGCCGAATGGCTTTGCTGACACGTATGAAGAGCCAGAATGAGTAGCCTACGACAAGGTAACTGTACAAACCTTCTTCTAAAAGCTTTTATTGTGCGACAAGTATAAAAATCGTTTAAAAACACCCAAAATATAAACACAAATATAAAAAATAGAACCATTCAAATTATTAAAAAATTAAATGTGAATTAAAATTTGCCTTAAAACTGGGAAAGCAGCAATCATTTAAAAAAGAAGTGTATAAAGAAAAGATTGCGCCATGCATTCGACTAGAAAACAAAACCTAACTTATTACCTGCCGTTGAAAAATAAAATTTTTATAAAATTTCAAACAGCACTTTTAGTTACTAAAGCAGAAAAGCAAATTTCAAATAAAACGTAGTTTTTTATTTTTCCATGGAGAATGAAAATTTCATAAAATTTCGGACAGTATCGTCAATTATTGAAGCAGCAAAATAAAAAATTAGATGAACAATGAAAATAATGAAAACAGAAAATAATAAAAATTCAAAGCAAGTCATATTAAATTTTTCTTAGGCTGTTATATTTACCTTTTTAGAGTTATCTAGCCTGGACGTTCGTTGCATTTAACCCTATAAAATTTTAATGTAAATGTAAAAACAGCTAGAAAGGCAGCTATCATTTTGCGTGTCTAAAGAAGAGATCGCGCCATGCACTCAACTGTAAAACAAATCTCAAGCAATTATTTTTACCACAAGACATTTTTAATAAAATTTCGAATAGTATATTTAAATATTTAAACAAGATATAAATTTTAAAATAAATCAAATTTATTATTTTCCATAAAAATATTTTATAAAATTTTCAACAACATCTTCAATTATTGAAGCAGGAAAAAATTAAAATTTAATTACATATATTTTTTATAAAGATGAAATCTTCATAAAATTTTGAGAGATATCATGAGTTATTAAAAAAATAAAATTTTAGACATTATTTTCAATTATCGAGGCAGGAAAAGTTTAAAAATTAAATTAAATTTATTATTTTTTATGGAAATTAAAATTATATAAAATTTGGAATAGTATCTTTAGTTATTGAAACAAAGGAAATAAATTTAAAATTAAATCAAATTCATTATTTTGCTATACAAAATAACATGATATAAAATTTCGAACAGTGTCTTTGAACAGTAATTACCGAAGTAGGAAAAATTTGAAAATTAAATTAAATTAATTATTTTTTATGAAAATTAAAATTTTATAAAATTTCGAGCAGTAACTCCAGTTTTCAAAGCAGGAAAAAGTTTTAAAATTAAACAAAGATCACTATTTCTCCATGAAATATAAATATTTTATGAAACTTTAAATAACATCTTCAAATATTAAAACAAAGAAAAAAATTTAAAATAAAATTAAGTAAAAAACAAATACAATAAAAAATAAAAAATAAAAACAAAAACTCAAAGGAAGTCATTGAAATATTTTCTTAACCAGAAAATTATTTTAACTTTCTTAGAGAGTACCTAAGATGGAGACGTTCGTTTTGAATTCAGAAACATGTAAGCTGCAAAATATAAATATAAATATAGAAATTAGTCACTCAAAATATAAAAAATAATTTCATATTTATAAAATTTGTCAGGAGGAAAAATTCAAAAAACATTTAATCCAGCCGCTACAGGCTTAGGCAAATGTGTGTTAAATATTTCTTCCACTATTTTTTTCGTAAAAAATAAACATTTTATAAAATTTCAAATAGCGTCCTCGGTTATTGAAGTAGGTGAAAAAGAAGAAAAACTCAAATTAATTATATAATAAATGAATAAAAGTTTAAAATTTCAAATAAAGTCAAGAAAGTATTAAATTTTCCTTAAGCTCAAAATTATTTTAACCTTCTCAGAGAGTGTGGAAGACGGCCGTTTCGATCTTGAAGTTGTTCACTCTCCTGAGCATCTGATCTGCTTAGCAGAGCGTCCAACTCGATTTGAGAAGTGTCCAATTTCAGGTGAAAATGTCGACGGAGTTTCAGGATCATCTCCACCATAGATGTGGTTCATATCCCTACGTATGCATCGCCTCTACCTACTAACCAGTATACTTGTGCTCGAATAATCGAATTCGAATAATTATTCGAATAATTTATTCGAATTCGATTTTCGATTATTTGATTATTCGAGTTTCGCAAATTCGAATAATTATTCGAATTCGATTATTCGAGTTTCGCAATTTCGAATAATTATTCGAATTCGATTATTCGAGTTTCGCAAATTCGAATAATTATTCGAATTCGATTATTCGAGATTCGAAAATTCGAATAATTATTCGAATTCGATTATTCGAGGGTCAAAAATTCGAATAATTATTCGAATTCGATTATTCGGGGTTCGAAAATTCGAATAATATTCGAATTTCGAATACTTGCTTGTTTCGAATGTGACATAATGATGATCTTTGTAAGCGACGTTAATTCCGGTGACGACTGTTTTCGATAGCACACCGTCGAGGATCTCGCCGTTACGAAAACGAGTACTAGTGTATTTAGTGTACCGCACTAGATCTTGTTCAAAATAGGTCTACTAGAGGTAATCTGCCATGGGAAGAACGAATATCATAGTCGTTTTTTGCGGAAATGCTTTATAAGTCAATTATATTAAGTTCAAATCGCCCTAGGCCTTGCGAAATAGCGCGCGCTGGTAGGAGACGCAGAAACCGCCCCATACACTAGTGCCCGAAAACGCATTCAAATATTTATTTATTTATTTATTTTTATACGCGGGTATAAGTATAAGAGATATATATAGTTAGGGTATATATATATATACATATACATATATATATATATATATAAGTTCACATATGATTCAAACACAGGATAACAGGTGACTAAATAAGTGACTTGTGGCTTGCACAATAACGCAATACCTCAAAAACAACATCAAACTACAAAGTTTTCTGGTGATACCCGTCAACCAGTCTTTCAAATTGCCTTTGGGTGTTTGGTATATTGTTTTCCTTTAAAGGCTTCAAAAATTCAACCCCTGCTCCATATGTGAAAAATGCGGATCTTACCTTGCTTTTGCTCTGGGAAGTTGAATTTGCCATTGAGCACCTCTTGTAGGAGAAGAGGAGACCGAATAAAACTAGAGGGCACCATACCATTTATCAACTTGTAAATCATGACTAGATCATATTTTTTCTATTATACGATACGCAAGAGCACGTTAGTTAAGGATCATCTTCCTGGGCAATGTCAAAGGTGCCGTGGTATGCTGTTGTAATTGTAATATATCCGTGAACTCCTATCCAAAATTTCCCAGTGAAGCTGATCCGCACCAATTCAATCCTAGCTACTTCTCTTTTGCATTAAGACTAAACACTGCGGTACCGTAGTGCAAGTTCTAGTTCAGTGCTAGTACATAGTACAAGTGCTCAGTCACGCACTTGCTGTTGATGTTGTAGTATCACTACGCCAAGAAGAATCAATTCAAGCTGCTTGCTATACCAACTCAGCCTTCTTCACTCCCTAGCAGTACAGATGGCAATATTTGAGAGCCCTATTGTGCTAACCTTACTGGGTGCGTGTAGCGCAGCCGGAGGAGGTGCCGGCTGTCGTGTGCACCCGATACCAGGTTCCTGGTTTGGATTTCCCGCCCAGGCCAACCAAGCCTTCCATCTTTCCGGGGTCAGTGAACTGGTACCAGACTTATCTGGGAAGAAGAGAGCGCAGACTTGTTCATCGGCTGGCCACGGCAAGTTATGTATGGCCAGATACGCATTCAAATCGCCTCCACGATATCCCGTAGAAGTAGAATGCCTGGCGCATCCCAAAGGGGATTGAGTGCCGCCGTCCTTTATCCTTATCCTTTATTGTGTTCCAACCTTGATCAGGTGAGTAGTTTTATGAAGCCAGTATGAAGCCATCGAGCCCTCCCCCACCACCACTACGCTTAATATCGGCATCTCCAGAATGTTCAGTGATGTCGAATCTTCTTCTGATCAGTGCCTTCGTCCCCAAGGTCATTCGACGACCTACTTGATGCCCCAAAGCACAATCCTCCACTTCACTCTAGCCCCAAATTGACTGCAGGCAGCTCCACTCTCTATCCTCGAACAGTGGACCTCGGGCAAAAATTGAAATTCTCTATAGGTATTGAGCTTCTGATCGATTTTGATCCTACGACAAAATGCCTTTTTGTCGGAACCGATCGTTCCCAGCGCTTCTATTAGGTTGGTGCAAAAGTGATGTAGGTTTTTTTGTTTTCCTTGTTTCAACACTATTTTTAACAACAAACTAAGACCATTTCATAAGGTATTATACATTGTTGGAAAGGTTATTACATGCGCTTTCTAAGTATGTATTAGGCTGTCCGGAAAGCTCTCAGCGTTTTGAGTGAACTACCATAACTTTCTCAAATCTTATCGGGTTTAGTCGAATCAGCACACTGTTACCAACGGGCCAACAGTCGACTTATTCCATCAGCGAAAAAATTATGTGGTGAGATTGAGATTTTTGTGATGAGATTCGACAAAATCCATGAAAGCTGTTTTGGCTTGGTCCTGATTGGTGAAGGTTTTACAGCGAGAAAGTTCTGAAAGTGTTTGAAAGGGTGGTAGTCGGTTGGTGAGAGGTCTGGAGAATATGGCGGGTGAGGCAGAACTTCAACCCCTAATTCGTTCAATTTTCGAGTAGCGATTTGTGAAGCGTGTGGGCGGGCGTTATCGTGCCAAAGAACCGGACCTCTTCTGTTGACCAATGCTGGCTGAAGTTAACGCAGTTTTCGGTGCATTTCGTCGATTTCCTTCCAGTTGGTGTCTGCCGTGATCGCTTGGCCTATTGCCAAAAAGTTGTAATGGATCACACTAGCCGCCGACCACCACACAGTCACCATCACCTTTCTTTGTTGGAGGCTCGCCTTTGGAAAATGTCTATGGGATACATCGGAGTCCAACCACTGCCCGGAACGTTTTCTGTTATCATAAAGAAACCACTTTTCATTACAAGTGATGATTCGATCCCGAAACGTGTCAGTTTTGTTGCGTAAAAGTAGAGAAGAACAAACCTCGAAACGTGACTATTTTTGCCGCTCACTCAACTCGTGGGGCATCCACTTTTCGAGCTTTTTCACCTTCCCAAGGCGTTTCAAAGCATCTTCGAGGCTGAAATCTCCGGTCCAAGATTTACTGAACCACTGGCATACAGTGCTTTCTCCAGAACTATTAGGCCCCCACACTTGGTTGATTTGTCAGGCTGTCTCGGCTGCGGATTGTCCCAATTTGAAGTTAAAATTAAATATCTTTCGGAATTACTCCTTCGACATCCTTCCAAAAGCCCTTCAAGGACAAAATTGTAATAAAACGTTGAAACATAATTTATTTAACCAGATAGAGCGAAAAATTCTGTACAGAAAGTAGCATTAATGCGCAATGCAAGTTGAATTTTTACTTAATAATAGACGATGAAGAACAAACAGTAACAAGAACAAGCAGTAGTAACACAAAACGCTGAGAACTTTCCGAACAACATAATATATGGAACTTGATTTAAGTCGGTTGTTTAAAAATAATTTGGTTTTTATCTTTAGATGTCCAAACACGATTTTCGTAAAATTTTCCGGCTTTGGCTGATGTCGGGGAACTTCTTTTTGATTCAGCCACTAGGCAAACGCGCCTGTTATCATAAAGTATTCATCTCTCATTGGAAGTCACAATCCGTTCGAGAAACGGATCGTTGGCATTGGGCAAAAGATGGGCCGACGATATCTCAAGACGACGATTTTTCTGACTTTCGGTCAATTTAGTTTCTTGGTCTTCCCAGTTTGCTTCAAATGGCGAACAACTGTAATGTGATCGACGTCGAGATCCTCGGCAATATCTCGCGTGGTTTGCGCGGATCAGCTTCGACTGACGCCTTCTATGGATCATTATCAACGGCTCTCATGTGGTTCGTCTTCGAGGCTGGTGTTGCCGGCACGAAACTTTTGGAACCATTTCGTACTGTGCATTCGTTGATCCTTCTCTGGTCCCATACTTCGTTTATATTTTGAGAGGTCTGAGCGGAAGTCCAGTTTCAACTCGCAGGAGTAAATTTGACCAAAATCGTTTAGACATCTGAAAATAAAAACCAAATTATCTTTTTAAATAAGCGATTTGAGTTAAATTCCATATACATACATAGAAATCGCATATAATGAGCTTTCCAACAATGTATAACACCTTATGAAAAGTCTTATGGTTAGTTTATTGAAAAATAGTGTTAAAACCAAAAAGACAGAAAACCTGCATTTCTTTTGCACCAATCTAATAATGCTAAGTTGAACAGATTTTCCACACGGGACCGCTACGGCAGGGACGGGCTGCCTAACTGTCATTGATATACAAACAAAGAAACTTCACTTTCAAGCTCCAATCAACAATATCGATCGATATTGACCTCTCGATCAAAACCTTTCACTCGCTATAAAGCACACGTTTTTTGCATTCCTCCGTCATTACTCAAGAAGGTTGTTGCATCATTAGCTATACTTATCAGTTGGTTAGTACATTTTTCATTCCATTCGTGTAAAGAATATAATTTGTCTACAACACCTCTTCATCTTGAAACAGCTTGGCTGTTCGAAAATAAAATGGCCCATGCACTGTACTACCGAGGTCGAAAAAATAGTTATTCATACTTCGCTACGAATTGGGTTGCTCATCACGAATCTGACATCGGTTTCTGAATTTCCGGTTTCTTATGGCAGGTTAACTCTTTCACGACACGCGTATTTTTCCCGCGCGCCGAGTGAATACGGTTTTTGGCTTGCTTAATGGGGAAATCAAAAATGCTCACCTTTCCACTTACAAGGAGCTCGAAGAACGTAAATGACATTTGTTGCCACGCTTTTGTTCAAAAATGCGTTGGAAATGGCGATAAAAGCTCTCACTGACGATAAATCGCAAAACGCAATAGCAATGGTGTGTGCGGGAATCGAACCCATGACCACTCTCTGTGAAGCGAGAACACTTCCGCTGCGTCGCCGCCTAAGGTGGTCAGGCCGCTAACGACAATGCTGATTGCGCAACACTGCGTCCACGTTGCATCAACGCACGCAGCACACATTCCGCAGACTTTGGGCAGCTAGTGCTTGCTTATGAAATCCGTTTGGCAAATTTGGTATAAATATTTGTAATCAGCGTTTCGATCTCTTTCACAAGACGTAGGTATGTCCGAAGTTCCATGGGAAGCTGAAGGCATTCCGCGGTTAGTGGTCCCTCCTTTACGGGTCTCCCTTACTCTTCCAAATTGCCAAGCACGTTGGACGACGTCTTCGACACGTCAGCTGAACTCCGACCAACTTTGGACGACGTTTTCGGCATGTCTGTTGAACACTCACCCACGTTGGACGACGTCTTAGTTAAAGGAAAAATCTCACTGTCCTTATTATGAGTGAAGTTTATTCGATTATTCGATTTATTCGGATATTCGATTATTCGTTCGTTCGAATAACTGAAAAATTGGGTTATTCGATTATTCGGAAATTCGAATAACCGAAAAACAGGGTTATTCGATTATTCGGAAATTCGAATAAGCGAAAAATGGGGTTATTCGATTATTCGGAAATTCGAATAAGCGAAAAATGGGGTTATTCGATTATTCGGAAATTCGAATAACTGAAAAATTGGGGTTATTCGATTATTCGTTCATTCGAATTTTCGAAAAATGGGGTTATTCGATTATTCGGAAATTCGAATAACCGAAAAAATGTGGTTATTCGATTATTCGTTCATTCGAAAAATTTTGGAAAAGCACAAGTATACTAACCAGGATACTATCTCAACGGTAGGTCGGAACGGCACAAGTGTTATATATGGGCAGAACTGCCCTCTCTGGGTAGTAACAAACTGCAGGTATCTCGACCCCAATATAACTCTGCGCAGAGTTGTATTGGGGTCGAGATACCTGCAGTTTGTTACTACCCAGAGAGAGGCGGTTCTGCCCATATACGACACTTGCGCTGTTCCGACCTACCGTTGAGATAGTATCCTGGTAAGACTATTCAGGTGCCGCTACGTGCTATCTGGCCAGGACACCCCAATAGACGACTACTTCTGCGGGACATGCAGTAGCGCCAGACGCGATGTTTACCTCCATTCTACTCTACATGACAACGTAATTCACGTCGCCTAATCGCCTTTATCCGGTGCTTATTTCATCACTGAACGCCGGCCGGGCACACCTCCGGCGGTCCGGCGGCCCAGTGGACTGAGCCATCGATTCAGTTTTAGTTTCAGACCTCATCATCTATGGAATTCAGTCTAGAAGAACGCCTCCTGACATTCTAGACCGTCCCTCCTTTCTAACCTCATCCTCTGGGCGTTGAGTTGAGCTTCAAATGCTTCTCCCGAATGACGAAGCCTAGCCCGATTCAGTCATTTCTGTCCGGATAATCTCAAATATCAGCGGCCGGATGCCCTTTCAGGAGAAAGGCGAGAGCAGGGCAGGCAGGCCGCCGCCCTTCATTTCTGCTCGTTTTTGCCGTCAGCCGAACAGACCGCATGCGCCTAATTGAAACGCCCCTGCATGTCCTCTCTCGGACGGCCGGCCTGGTCCAGCCCTAAAATTTGATGATCCCCTCGTCCGGTCTGGCTTGGCGATTCGGACTCTGCTTCCCTCCAGTGTTCGGCGTCACCTTTTGCACTACCGCTCTCCTACAAAGTTAGCCCCCCCCCCCAGTCCGTCAAGGCGGCCGAATTTCCTCCACGGGTAATTAACCTAATTACCACCGCGTTACTAATCAAATAGTAATGCATTCGGCAGGAGGTTTCCGCCGGGCGCCGTTATATGGGCCGTTAGTCGATGGACAGCATATACATAGGTACGCGTCTTCTAGTTCTTCTCTGAGATCTTCTGCTGAGTCCTTCTAGAAGATGTCATCAGTAGCGAGTAGTAAAAGAACAGAGTCAGCTGCAGTATATTCTGAATGGATCAACGAGCCCCATTGCTGTGGTAATGACCATAAAACGGGCACCACCTGCACGACTTTGTCTCTTTTTCGTGACTTTCCCGCGATCGTCTAACGATATGTGGAGATAAAGGATAAAGGACGGCGTTACTCAATCCCTTCTGGGATGCGCCAGCGCATTCTACTTCTACGGGATGTCGTGGAGGCGACATGAATGCGTATTTGGCCATACAATGACTTGCGGTGGCCAGCCGATGGACAAGTCAGCGCTTTATCCTTCCCAGACAAGTCTGGTACCAATTCACCGACCCCGGAGGGATGGAAGGCTTGGTTGGCCTGGGCGGGAAATCCGAACCAGGAACCTGGTATCGGGTGCACGCGGCAGTCGCGCCTCCTCCGACTGCGCTACACGCGCCCACTATGTGGAGATACTGCGACGTAATTCAGCTTTAGTGTTGGCACTTTTGTGTTGAATTATCACTCACGAATTGCTGGCTTAACATTTTGCACCGCGGTTTAATTGCCCAAGTTTAAGGTAAACGTTACCAACGTCAGATTTTTGTGTCTAATTGTCACTCATGTACTGCTGGTTTATCACCTTGCGCTGCGGTTTAATTTCCCAAGTTTGAGGTAAACGTTGCCAACGTGAAGTTGTGTAGTTGCATCAGTAGGACTGCAGAACTGAATCACCGTTGTTTCTTTCTAAACCTTCTCCTTCTGTTTTTCTCACTGATGGAATTTGTTAGAGTTGAAGAAGAGCACCTCTTGCATACCACTGTATATGGAGAAGCACTATTATACCTTTGTCCTTGGAAAAATAGGTCGAATATCGAATGATCGATTAATCTCCGATTTCAGAAATATCGAATTTTCGAATGATTGAATATATTCGGGTTTTCAAAACGTTGAATTTCGAATAAACGCACATCATTCAATTTTCAAAAGGTTGAATTTCGATTAGTCGGGTATTCGAATACTCGAACGTTTACTAACGCTCTTGTTTACTGTGATTACCCGATGGTTAACATTTCACCTACCATCTGTATCACCTGTAACACCTGTCGTCCCATAAATCATCGAGTGGTTCGAGCGGGCGCAAGCAGCGCCTTCATTCGTCCCTATCGCGTGCCAAAGTGCTCCAGAGGATCCTCCTTGCTCAAGGGACACGAAAAACATCATATCGCTCGTTCAAGTTTTTCACGAAGAAGTCCGATCAACGCGTTGGTGGGCGTCCTGGTGTTCTTTTGACATCCCTCCGAATCCAGTCCGTGATGGCTCTTGTTCAGCGGGTGCCTGCGAAGGCCGACATTGCGTCGCTGACCCACCTAATGTTCGACGACTTGGCTCATGCGACAGCGTCTCTTATCTTTCAACGTCGACGAAGTTCGAAACTCCGGAAGCCTTCTCTCACTTGCCTTAGTCGTGGTACACTGAGTATCGTCAATAAATCTTTTTTTAATCAAACTGATTATTTTAGCAACTTTTGCGATTTTTCCAACAATCATGAGGCGATCTGTGGGGTATTGCAGTTCAACTTAACCTCACGGATTATGACATCTTTGTGCTATGCAGAGAAAAAACGTTGTAAAAGAGCGATAACTGGAGAAAAAGATAATGTTTTTGACCTTCCTCCAGCTTATTTCACGTAATGTTGGTCTCATGCATTGTTGGTGCAATACCTTTAGTACCATGCGCCGTGGTTTAGCTACCCAAATTTGAGGTGAACGTTGCAAAAGCGAAGTTGTGTGGTTGTACATATCAATTAGTAGGACTATAGAACTGGACCACCGTTGTTTTTTTTTCGCAAAGCATCCTCCTTTTGTTCGTCTCACTAAAGGAACCTGTCAAAGCTGGAGAAGAAGAGAGCTACATGATTCGGATTCAATTCCATATCAATTGTGATGAAAGCCCTGGTGCTAGGCGGACTGGTGCTCTTCTTCAACTCTGACAAGCTCCATCAGTGAGATCAGAAGGAGAAGGCTTGGAAAGAAACAACGGTAGTCCATTTCTATAGTCCTACTGATACAACTACACAACTTCACGTTGGCAACGTTCACCCCAAACTTGGGTAACTAAACCGCGGCGCATGGTATTAAAGGTATTAGACCAATATTACGTGAAATAAGCTGGAGGAAGGTCAAAAACATTATCTTTTTCTCCAGTTATCGCTCTTTTACAACGTTTTTTATCTGCATAGCACAAAGATAATCCGTGAAGTTAAATTTAACTGCAATACCCCATAAATCGCTTTATGATTGCGAGAAAAAATCGAGTTGCTAAAATAATCAGTTTGATTTAAAAACCTATTTAGTCACGATTCTCGGTGTGACACGACTCACGCAAGTGAGAGAAGACCGCCGGAGTTCCGAGCTTCGTCGACGTTCGAAGAGCAGAGACGCTGTCGCATGGACGAAGTCGTCGAAAGTTAGGTGGGCCGGCCACGTAATGCGCTTAGCAGACACCCGCTGGACGATAGCACCAAGTGGATTCCGCAGGATGTCAAGAGAACACCAGAACGCCCACCAACGCGTGGTCGGACTTCTTCGGGGAAAACCCTGAACGACCGATATGATGTTCTTCGTGTCCCTTGAGCGAGGAGGATCCACTGGAGCACTTTGACACGCGACAGGGACGAATGGAGACGCTGTTGGCGCCCGCTCGAGCCACTCGATGATATTTTTAAATCAAACTGATTATTTTAGCAACTCGATTTTTTCTCGCAATCATAATGCGATTTATGGGGTATTGCAGTTAAATTTAACTTCTCGGATTATGACATCTTTGTGCTATGCAGAGAAAAAACGTTGTAAAAGAGCGATAACTGAAGAAAAAGATAATGTTTTTGACCTTCCTCCAACTTATTTCACGTAATGTTGGTCTCATGTATTGTTGGTCTAATACCTTTAATACCATGCGCCGCGGTTTAGTTACCCAAGTTTGGGGTGAACGTTGCCAACGTGAAGTTGTGGGACGACAGGTGATACAGGTGATAGGTGAAATGTTGTTAACCATTGCGTGACCACAGTAAACAAGAGCGTTATTAAACGCTCGAGTATTCGAATACTCGACTAGTCGAAATTCGACCTTTTGAAAATCGAATGATTTTCGTTTACTCGAAACTCGATGTTCTGAAAACCCGATTATATCCGGTCATTCGTAAATTCGATTTTTCTGAAATCGAATATTAATCGATCATTTGATAATCGACTTATTTTTCCAAGGACAAATGCAAAATAGTGATCTCCATATAGTACAGTAGTATGCAAGAAACCCGCACGCTCTGCTTTCCGAGCAGCATGTTAGCTGTTGGTTTGTAGACAGCACTAGCTGGGCTTCCACGACACCAACATTTTCTTAGATGCATGGCGTATACTGGAGGTGGTTTCAGTGCATGTACTATCAGTAAGCGTTAGGGTTAGGTGATTTGTTGTGATTACTGAAATGCTAGCTAATGAAGTGGATTTAATTACCCAAGCTTGAGATGAACAAGCAGATCAATCTCGTCGCGCTCGTCAAAAATGCAGCAGCAAACCGAAAGCGTGGGTAGAATGCATGGCGCATCCCAAAACGATCTTTACGAAATTTACTTCTCCTTCTGGACTAGTTTTCAGTGAGGGGCAACAGAATACGCTGTCCAAGAAGATTCTACGACAAACGTCTGAAGTCGTAGAGTGAGTCAGTGGATAATTAGGAAGCCGCTTTCTCTCTGAAAGACGTTCCCTTGCGACGTGACTGGCTGGCTGCCGTCGTCGAACCACCACCACCACCGTAAACACCATTAGCTAATGACAACGACGCCAAGTCCCCACTGAGGCAACTTGCCGCCGAAATTATTACATATTTCGGCCGTCTAGCTTCCTAGACGCGGTTGCATACTGAAGTAGAATCGCAATTTTAACGCTGGATAGCGCAGAGGCAATAGGCGGCGTTCTCTGCATCCCATCGCTTGTTGTTTTTTTAACAATCGATCGTCGCTTCTTATGCTTGAATATTTTCATTTCAAACTTTTGTAGTCAGAATAGCCTTTTGACCACCCTGTCGGCCAAAAATCCTCGGCAGATTCGAGCAAAAGTACGCATGGCGCAAACTCGAATGGGTGTCGATTGCTTGGTACGCATTCAAATTGCCTCCACGATAGAAGCAGAATGCGTGGCGCACCCCAGAAGTGTTTGACTAACGCCGTTCTCCTTTCTTTTTATCCTTTAAAGAACCGCAGGGAGCAGAGAAGAGTTGATAAATTTCCTGGATTTCAACGGCTTTAGATCGCAGGACAACACGGTTATTAAAATTCAATTCCTTTTTTGCTTGAATCCTTCTATGAATCCCCTTCATAGGATTGCACGGGTTTGAAAGCGTTTATTGACGCATTCTATCATTTCTCAGCTTATTCTTACGCCTCCTCTGCGGTCTAACGCATTTCACTAGGGTACGGTACTACCACTTGCAGTCTTAATAACCAAAAATATTTTGCGACCTCCTCTGGAAGGTTGGAAAGTGCATTGCTCTGCTAGCTTTTGACTACTTTGATGTGTTTTTTCCCATGCTACTTTCAGTGCCGACAGCACTAAAAACAGGAAAGAATTACCAAGAAAATTGGCTCTGCACAGCATAGCCGGTGGGAGTGGGATAATGGAGTCGCACTATGTGACTTTATGCAGGCTGTGACGTCGTTCGTGTAACTCGAACTTTCTGCTCGCCTAAGCTTCTGGAGCTGCAACGCGGTGATTTTGCGACCGTCACGCCACGAACAACCTCAAACTTGGGTAATTAAACCGTTTATTTAATAAAAACACCACATATGATAATTAAGAATGAATCAGCACCCAATGCATGATGTGAGACAAAATGGATCTTAAAGAAATGTGAAAAAGCAATCAATCCCTTCGACTAGGTGACGCTATCACACATTAGTCAACTACAGTCAGTCATCAGTCATACAATACAATCACATTCGAAGACCTCAACAAGCAATAGCTCAGCTCCAAACACGTGTAGGCTATAGTTGTGCTCGAATGAATACTCGAACATTCGAATTCGAATAATTCCACTCGAAATCGGATATCTGTATTTGAACGTTCGAAAAACGCAATTTTCGAATGTATTCGAACTCGATTGCTCAAGAAATCGCGATCTTCGAATGTACACGAATTCGATTGCTCGAAAAAGCGCGATTTTCGAGTGTATTCGATTTTCGAATATTCGAAAGTCGTCGCTATTCGAATATATTCGGTTATTCGAAATGTTTAGGAGAGCACAACTATGGTGTAGACGTTGTCATATGAAAATTATACGATGTTTTTGTGATTCTAGCACTGCTTTCATTACACATACGAATATCGGTAACAATTTTTATTTAGGGATACGCCACGCATTCTATTTCTACGGATTGTAGTGGAGACGATTTTAGTGCGTATTTGGGCATATAACGAATGACCTGCGGTGGCCAGTCGATGAAAAAGTCAGCGCTTTACTCTTCCCAGACAAGTCTGGTAGCAATTTATCGACTCTAATGAGGTTGGGGCGCTTGGTTGGCCTGGGCGGGAAACCGAACCTGGAACCTGCTATTGGGTGCACGCGACAATCGGCACCTCATCCGACTGCGTTACACAAGCTCAATCGCAATTTAACCGAATTGATTAGAATTAGAACCAGTGCATCAGGAATAGCGCTTTCGAGTCCGCCGAGTTCGATTTCGCACCCAGGCAGACCTAGGGCTTTTCTTCACCTTCTTGCTTTCAAATTTGATAGCACACCTTGCTATTCATCACCTGTAGCTCGCAGATAATTGTGCAGCTTTTGCACGCCCTCATCATGTTCTTACAACAGCGAAAGTCGAATGCGTGGCGCGACCATGAAGTACCGATCCATCCCTCTACAAGAATGGAACCTTCCTTCTTTCGCATATTGGAACATTGGATTACAAAGATCCCGACTTTTCGCGATCATAGGACAATTCGTAGGGCATCGCAAAGGAACTTAGCTTTTAGCATTGTCGGATTGTCGCGGTAGGCAAACAAAAAACTCATTATAAAAGGCGGTCATGTGTCATGTGAAAGATCCACTTCATGCTTACCTCATTGCTCTTTTCATCTACTTCTCATGTTAACTTCTCATATATTTAAGGTGCTCTTACCATATGATATATGTTATGTATAATATTTATACTGTGGGTTTAATTACCCGAGTTTGAGGTGAAACGTCATCAATGACTCGACACGTGTATGTGTTGTGTGTCATGGACAGGAATGGAGAACTGAACCACTGAACCTTAAATCCCTTTCCGGAATGCGCCATGCTTCCGCTTCGACGAAGTATTCTTTACCCATGTTGAGTGTGTATTTCGTCCACCCAATGACCACCTTTTAGGTGGTGTTCCAGAAAGTTCCATTAACGCCGGACTTAATCCTTAATTTTTCTAATCGTACAGCAGAAACGAGCGCAGAGAGAGATGAAGAACTAAGGATTCACTACTGCTATTTGAGGAGCAGATAATCCCGTATCGGATTAGCCTCCATGTTCTGACGTATTCCTCTGCTTCAACTGTGATCGCTCTCCCTGCAAGCATTGTGTTCTCGTATTTCGGAGCGTGTCTTTCCGAGGATGCTTGACCGAAGCAACCCTTCAACTTTCAGATTCAAACCCCTCCTGCTGATCAGCGGCATTCTAGGATACTGAAAACCAGCTGCCATAGGAATGCTTGCCCTTCTTCTATGGCACTGTGCCTTGACACTCGGGGTGTCGGCTCGGCACTCGGACTCGCCGATCGTCATCGAACGACCGCTGAATCGGGTCGAGTTCGACGACCTGCTCATGGAGTACAACCATGACCAGGGACCGACTTCCAATCTTACTGTAGGTTTTAGGAAGCGCTGCTGGTTTTTTTTCTTCTGTTTTACGCCACTGCAGAGACGAGTTTGCTTTAAGGTGAACGCTTCGTTAACTCTGAACAGTGCTCGATTTGCCGACGACATTTTGCGCGCTTCATTAACGCTGGAGCAGACATGGACGGACACTCGGCTGCTGTTCAAAGGAGTCTCCGAAGTGCCGGTGCGTTTAGAATAATTAGAACGAAATGTTGTGTCGCTGTGGACGCTGGACTGGACTTCCGTTACCACTGTCCAAAATTATTTAATAATATATTTATTTGTAGTATGGTCACAGCGTTTGAAATATAGGTACGCCCCTCGCCGAGGGCATTTGAACTTCTCCCCTGGTTCACCCCCCCCCCCAACCCCTAGGCTTGCCTGAGAGTCCTAAGGCCTCCGCATACTTTTGCGGCAAAGCGGTGACCCTACCCCTCCTTAATCATACGGCAGGGACGCAGAGCTTGGTCGGCTACTAGCGGTGCCGCGATTCAGCCGCACACATTTACGGTAAGATGCTGGGCGATGGCGGCGTCGGCTGCGCCGCAAGTGCGGCTCCAGGACGTAACTCCAACGCGACGTTGCGGCGTTGAAACGCGGACGTGCGCTCGATGACACATGGTTAGCCACGGAGCACGAAATTTCGCCAGTGCTTAAGCTTCCCGACTTCCCGACGGCAAAACGCCGAAGGGATATGACACGACTGAGAACCCGTGGAAAAGGCGCCGTAAACATTAAAGGCTCTCTTGGGTGGCTATTACATCCTATCTCTCCCTTACAAGATTACTCTCCACCGACTATTAAAAATCTTATCTTGATCGCACTTACTCCCCGACTTCTTCCGACTTTTCCTCTGTTCATGTTCTAATTCAAGTTTTATACAGTTCCCCAACCACGGTTTATGTATGCTTTTAGTTTTTTTTTTCGGATCTATCCTGGTCCGGTGGTCCACATAACTAAAAAGTATTATATGTGACAAATTCATTCGAGACTCACAGAGCGGCTCCTACACAACAACACAGGACCTAAGCAAGAAGAAGTCACAAAGAAAAAACGAAAACATTGCAGCTCCCAACTTCTCTCTTCTTGAAACCTCGGCATTGTAAGTTGTTAGTGTTAGTATATCTTGTGCCACACGAGGTTTGTAGGTGGACAGATTTATTCAGCAGGGCCTGACGTTTCGACGTTCCGTCGTCTTCAGAGGCCAAGGTCCACCGTTAAGGGCGTATGTTCGCCCCTACTGGTCACAGGGCGAACATACGCCCTTAACGGTGGACCTTGGCCTCTGAAGACGACGGAACGTCGAAACGTCAGGTCCTGCTGAATAAATCTGTCCACCTACAAACCTCGTGTGGCACAAGATATACTAACACTGAAAACATTGCATTTGTTACGGTTGTAAGAAGGCAAAGTTGTGTGCCCTCCTCACCATGTTAGATCCTGGTTATAACATGTCAAGCGACGGTCAGCGCGCGGCATGACTATTCCGTCGCTCTTTGCCCGCCGAGACGGTTATGAACCGCGGCGATTTTTTATTTTTTTTTTTGTTTACTCGTCTATTTTTGGTTTCTTTTTGGTTAAGTTTCGTTCTCTAGGAGCCGCTTGGTAAGTATTAAATCATTTTGTTGCCTAGTTTTTAGTTATGTGCCCCCCCCCCGGATTAGGATAGATCCTTTTTTCTTGTAGAGGTAATCAATTACCAATTCAGAGAATGTGGAGTGGGTTAATGACGTTTTTGCCCTATGCCTTCCCTCTAATTGAACTTACAAGCACTTTTCTCAGAAACTTCTAGTTATTATAATAACGGCCACAACTCACCAGGCCCTTCGCTGTTTCCTTTCATTCAGTTAAAACAGATTGAGTTTCCAATCGCCCTTTGTTAACAAACGCTTCCACTTCTCTACCGGGAGGCATCGGACCTGCCTCATCCACATCCCATGTCTCTCTCCTTCTTCAATGCGGTCGACGTCGTCGGCACACACCTTCGCGCTCTAGCGCGCCCAACAGCAAGACGCGGCTACTGGTGTCACCAGCCGTCCTTGTCGGAAGCATTCGGACCACAACAACTCGTCCAATTTCGTTGCGCACCGTGCGCGACATCCTATGGGATTCGCGCGGCGTTGGAGTTATGTCTGCCTTATAGTTGTGCTTATTCGACTATTCGAATGATTATTCGAATAAACTATTCGAATAATTTCTGGATTTCGAATACTCAAAACTTCCTGATTTCGATTGCCGTTCGAAATCGAATACTCAAAGATCCGGAAGTCTCGAATTCGAATAATATGATATAACAAATTAATCGAATAATTATTTGAATAGTCGAATAAGCACAACTATAGTCTGCCTCCCCCTATTGCTGCCGCCGCTGATTTGCCGCGCAGTGTCCTGTCTGTCTGCACTCTAGCTCATCGTGTTAGGGAACTGTAGAGAGGATGAAACACCCTTTAAACTCCGTGATCAATACTGATCAGCTGAGTCCCGCAACTAAGTCAAATATTCAATCTTCCGCAACTGAAGTAGGTCTCGACAAGAAGGAATACGACACCTCGCCGCTCGCGCCCTCTTCCGTTTGCAACCTTCAAGAACGGAGCGTGCATTAGGCCCCGTTTATACTTCGTCGCGGCGCGACGCGATGGCCACGCAATGAGGCCAAATTGATCGATCGCGTCGCACAATCAATATGGCCACTATACGTGGCGTGGCGTTGCCCCGCGACGAAGTATAAACGGGGCCTTAGGCAAGATTTACACTTGCGCGATGGTCGCTGTAGATATCGATTTCTGCGCCGCCCGGGCAATATCTATTCCGACTATGGTGCCGCGCCGCGTAGCAGTGCAACTATAAACCAGGACTAAGCTACGTCAAAATTGGGGAGGTGCGCCGCCATTTCAAGGCTCCGCGCAAGTTTTGCCGTTCGCCGCTCGCGGCGTTGTCGTAAGTGTGCAAAGGCCTTTATACTCTCCGTTGTTACACGGCGGCAGCGTCGTTGACAACTTGTCTCTGGCTCCCTGGCGTGGAGGGCGTGCGTCGGCTACGTTCTCTCGCGCATACTCTCTCTCTCTCTCTGAGCACGGCGTGAGAGAGACAAAGTAGATGCGCGCTCCCATGCATGGGCTTAAGGGCAGCATACACCGTTGCGGCAAGCGGCGGGTGGCGGGCTGCCGTAGAAGTGTGTGTGGGGGGGATGGCTTTCGGGATCGTTTACTATGCACGCGTCGCGCGGCGCATGTTATGGTAGGCTCCAATATCGATTGAGCCACACGATTGATCAATTCGGCCATTACACATGGGATCGCGTCGCGTGCCGCGCGCACACTAAGGAAGTCTTCATACTTCGCGACAGCAGCGACAAGAGCGACGAGAGCGCAGCGCGCGGAAGTATGAACAGGCGACAGCAGCGACAAGAGCGACTGGAACAGCAGCGCCGTCGCTCGAGTATGATCACTTTTCGGCGGCGCGCGCTCGGTTTTATTTGATCTGCATGTTTTGCACGGGGGACGAGTCGCTCTTGTCGCGAAGTATGAACAGGCCCTAACGGACCCCTAAGGGAGCGAATCGCGTCGCTCGATTGACATAGGAGCTTATCAAAACATCGCGCCGCGCGCATACTACACGGCCCTTATGCGCTATTTCCCGCCATGTTCAAATTCAAATATATTGGGCGGGGACTCTAAGCGCCCAACAAGGAGAATTCTATCGTTGCGATCACCTAGCCACAGCAAAGCCAAGTGGGGAGCAGTTTGACATGTTAGAGGGCAAGGTTTTCTTGAACCATGCTGTCCTTTGTTAAGAGATGCTTCCTTTTCAAACCAGAGGAGGTTCTGCCGAGCTATGTTAGAACACTTGATGATAGCAACTTGATAGGAGCGAGCCAGTAGGCGTGTCCAAAGTAGTTCTCTTCTACTGTTCGCACTATTACCTGATACCCAATGATAAGATCCATTGAATTAGCCAAAATTAATTAAACTAGCCATTATATGACATCTTTCGCTCAACTCTTCTCCAAACTCTACCTTTTCAGCTGCCGAGCAACGTGCACCCATGGCAGCCGGACACAGTGATTGTGAACGCGCTCCGAAGCGAGACAAGGATGGCGGCGTTGTTCCTAAACTACGATGGAACGCTTCGGAAACGTCAGTTGCTTGTCATCGAGGTGCCATGCGAAGAGCCTTTGGAGACGAATGCCGAGGTAGGATGATCGCTTTCATGATGCTTTCTGAAAAGGTGCAAGTCCTTAATGTGGTCTACATGGGGGGGGGGCGGGGAGGTGCCGGACCGATCAGGCCTAGTCGAACCGTGTCGCTTATAGAAGATGCGAAATGTTGGAGGTCTGATTGGCTGGCGCCTCCACAGCTTCTCAATGTAGGCCATATAAGCGACCTGTCCCCTGAAAATGGGATAGGTTTCATTTTACCGCCTTAAACTATACTCCAATAAGACCACTTGTACTTGTACTTGTATAGAATTCACATGTATTCTTCCCTCTTTTTTTAAATGATGTTTGGATGACCAAAGTAGCCTGTTCACAACACAATACAGGACTGTTTGCAGGTCGCCACGGAAAGTATGAATATTGATTGTCAAATCTTTCAGACCATTGAATGTCGCCTCATTCTGACGAGCTTCAGCAATCGTGGTGTAGACGAGATTACCTACTCAGTCGAGAACGTCGACACGGACCGGGTGGCCCGAATCACTAACGCTACCGTGGCCTACGACGCTCTTCAGGACCACAATCATCGGAGAACACACACAGCTACGATCACAGTTCACGTACAGAATGCCCTTCATCACAATGGCGACTTAATAGTCGAAGTGTCCAAGGCTTAGTGAAAATTGATTTCATTGATTTCTACTATTGACGTATTGATTACTGGAGCTACGCGTGGCAGAGCAATTCCTGGCTGAAGCTCACCTTTATGTCAACTTGTTTTTATTTAAAGAGCTTTTTGGACGAAAATCAATCATCCCTTGTTTTCACCAACCGCTAAGCAGGTATCTCTGTATCTCATTGTGTATGCGTTTGTGTTTTCTTGTCGCAACTCGCTATTGTACAGTAATTTGACGAACAAACTGACTATTGTTTGCTATGCATTAAATAAACCATGACGATTATTGTTATATATATAGGATTTTTGGGCGCGTGTAGCGCAGTCGGAGGAGGCGCGACTGTCGCGTGCACCCGATACCAGGTTCGGATTTCCCGCCCAGGCCAACCAAGCCTTCCAACTAAGCCTCCGGGGTCGGTGAATTGGTATCAGACTTGTCTGGGAAGGATAAAGTGCTGACTTGTTCATCGGCTGGCCACCGCAAGTCATTGTATGGCCAAATACGCATTCATGTCGCCTCCACGACATCCCGTAGAACTAGAATGCTCTGGCGCATCCCAGAAGGGATTGATTGATGCCGTCCTTTATCCTTTATCCTTATAGGATTTTACCTTCAGCGGATAACGGCATATGGCAAAAAAAGTTTGATGTCAGTCTTATAGAAATTCTTCAAGTGTTCGATTCTCGTTTGAGTGTCCAGTAGTCTTTGTCGCGTGCCAGAATTGCCCAGTAGATCCTCCATGTTCAAACGACGATCGCCTCACCTTTCGTTCAGAGCTTTCATGAAGGTATTCAATCAAAGTCCTGGAGCCAGATTCATCAACAATTAAACCCGTGGGTATGCGAGGTATAAGGGGTAGAGATAAGATAAGAGTCAGGTAGAGATAGGGTAAGAGTCAGAGACGCTGGCTTTAACGTGGGTATCTCTACGCCCTATACTCGCCGGTTAGTCGTTGATGAATCCGGCCCTTGGTGTTCGTTTGACATCCCGTGGAATCCAGTCCGTTACCCCACTCATCCAGCGGGTGACGGTGAAACGCCTTGCGTACCCGCCTCACCTAATCTTTGCTGACTCCTTCCATGCGGCAGCGCTTCTGATCCTCACCAGGGAATGCCGTCAGCTTCCCATGGAACTTCGGATTGAGACCTATATCACGTGAAAGAGCTCGAAACGCTGATCACAGATATGTAGACCAAATTTGCTAAATGGATCTCCTAAGCGAGTTATGGCCGGCGGAAGCCGCGATGTCTTCCATGTGTTAGGCGTTGGGCGCAGTATTGCGCGGTAATCAGCGGTTCGGCTATCAGCGCTGTCAGCAGCATCGGCGGTGCAGTGGTAGAGTGCTCGCTGCAAAGGATAGGGCTCATTGGTTCGGTTCCCGTCGCCGACGGCTTTTTTGCATTTTGTGACCTATCTTCGACGAGGACCTATAATCTCATTTCTAGCACATTTTTGAGCGAACGGCTAATGGCGACTTGCATTTACGTCTATTTGAAGACGGAAACGTGTTTCAGGTAAAATGTTTGAAGCAAGTCGTGAAGCAAGTCAGAAATCCAAATCAGAACAAAATAAAAAGTAAAAATAAAACCAAAAATCAACAAAAGTTAGTAAACATTATAAATAAAAAGTAAAGGCACTAGTTAAAAGTTCCGACTCCACCGACACTACTTCGGTCGAAATTTTTTTTTTCGCTGAAACTTCGTCTAGGGGGTTATTTGGGGTGCTAATCACGAATCTGACATCCGTTTTTCACGATTCGCTCG